>JAHWFP010249034.1:16549-39513 GCA_023313725.1 Lithobius niger
GAAATAAAATTGGCTTGGAATTACTCTTGCTAGTCAAATACACAGATCAGGAACATCCAGAGCTGGCAGTTGCCATATCTGGCCAGATCTGGAAAGTAATCCAGATCTGGGTAGTCCTGATATGGCAACTGCCAGCTCTGGATGTTCCTGATCTGGCCAGGTCAAGAGTTCCCAGATATGGATGAATTTCCAGATCTGGCCAGATATGGCCATATTCCATATCTGACCAAGTCACGAATTCTCACTGGATGAACAACCAGGGCCGGTGATTAAACCTCGTAGAGGCTTAGTGCTTAAGATTTATTGTGGCCATCAGGGACGACGCTAAGGGGGGGGGAGTGGCAAGGGGGGTACTTCCCCACTAACATTTTTCCCCCCCCCCCCCGGGGGGCCCCCCCCCCCCACCACCATCAGATCGAAATCAATCGTATAAATGAAGAAAATTCTGGTTACTTTAAGAAAACTATGTTAGTTTCTTTCACAACGCATATATGCAGTAGCGTAATTTTTAGCTTCATAGTATGGGCTGGAAAAGTATAGGGACTGCTGATAAAAGCTTTTTTCTATCACTTGCATGTCACCATGGAGGACGGTTTGATAACCAAACTTTATTTTTTTTAGGCATGAATGCACAACCGCTCCTATGTAAGAACAAAACATGCTATTTTGCATCGTTTCATTTTATGTTGCTGACATGTTAAAGCATTGATGTAGGATCTTGTTTATATATAGCCTAGCCTACAACACGTGCCAGTTTTAAAAAGTGGTATTGGAATAGGTTAACTTTACCAAAATGTTGTCTATTTTGACATTCGAATAGGCCTAAGCTACACCATTTTAAACATGTTCAGACAGTAGTTGAAAGAGAACTAGACATCAGTGTTCTAACTAGCTGATGTCTAGTTGGAAGCTTAAATGTTTCCCAGGTTACTTGGCAAGAAATGCCCGTAATGAAAAAAATAAAATTAAACTCCCCACACTGAATGTTTAAGAAAAACGATTGAAAAACCACATTTATGTGGGCAGGTTCCAATACCACTTTTTAAATACCGATACTCGGCACGCCAACAGCAAACATATTAAACCAATGCAAGTAGTTAAAGTCTTTGCCAAACCTTTTTGTATAGGCTAGTTCGCTAACAAGTTTTGGTTAGACCAAACAAAAAAAAAATGTTTGGTTTGGTTACACTGTGAAAAAAAAATAGGGTCGTTGGTAGCTTTGTTTTTACACTTTTTTTTGGTTACTAAATCAGAAAAGTTTACTTCAAAAAATGTAATTTATTATTTTTTTTTCATTCATTCGTGTTCATGGAGCAACATTTTTTCTTTTTCTAGGAAGTATTTGACCCATTTTTGTGTAGTAGGCTGGAGTGTCAAATAAAGGAGTATTTTTTTTCTTTAGAAAGAAAAAATGTTTAGGGTCGGCTCGTAAAAATAGGGTCAGTCGGGTAACGCAAACCAAACCATTTGTTTTGTTTAGCCTTATTTACCCTGGTAGTAGACAAACAAAGAGTACGGTTTGTAAAAAGGATAACATATGCCCGATCGGTTCCTAGTTTGGGATGAAGTAGACGATGCCAATCCAAGAGCAACACGGGTATCGCTACCCCAGCCGAAGCCATGGAGCCAGAAGGTGTGATGAGGGATAATTTTGCTAGATAATTCCAATTTGGAATTCCTGCATGTTTTATGTGCCAAAGTTGACATGAACACGACGCATCAAGGGGCCCTTCTCGAAAATGCCAGGGTTGCTGACGTCTGACCTCAACCAGGGACTTAGTGCACATGAAACAATCATGCTAATCGTTAGGCTACCTTGCTTCATACATATTGTAGACCTAGCAAGTAATGTTGCCACTGTTTCCCTTTTTATTAACTGATGGCATTCTTAGAACATTATTTGGCACCTACCCCAACTCGGATACTTTACATTTTCATTGCAAAAATAAATTGAGTCACTGGTGTAGTTGTAAGCTCGACAAACTTTCTGTTCGACACAAAGCGACTAAATTAAAATTAGCATACTGTACATTGGTATGGATTAATATTTTCCTTTACTTGATCACCATTGGTTGCTAAACCAAACCTTTTAATTGCCAAATTAAAAAATTAAATTTTTAAAACATCGAATGCTAATTAAAAAAAAAAACGTAGCCCAGTGATAATGATCTGGGACAAAAAAAGTGCACCAACAGACAGACACAACATTTTATGGATAAATATTCCCTGATACCTGTTGTTATGAGAGATAAAAATATTGGCTCATGCATCATAAAAGGAATACTAGCCTATTCACTAAGAATAAGAAGTAATTGTTTGCACACATTTGGACTTTTTTTAATTTTCAGAACTGAAGAGATCTGGTCATCCCCATGTATGGCAAGTTCTGAAAGGATCGTGCTAGTTCCAGCCAGAACTGGGCCAATTTTAGATGTAGCCAGTTATGACCGGATAAGGCCATAACTGGATCTGGGCCAATTTTAGGTTTAGCCAGTTATGGCCAGATCTGGCTGGATCTGGCCGTATCCAGCCAGAAGTGGGCCGTATCCAGGTCTGGCTGGATATGGCCAGATCTGGCTGGATATCCCAGATCTGGTTATATCAAAAATTGGCCCACATCTGGCCATATTTGGCTGGATACGGCCAGATATGGCTAGATCTGGCCATAACTGGCTAAACCTAAAATTGGCCCAGTTTTGGCTGGAACTAGCACGATCCTTTCAGAACTTTCAGGCTGGATATGGCCAGATCTGGCCATAACTGGCTATATCTAAAATTGGCCCACTTCTGGCTGGATATGGCCAGGTCTGGCCATATCTAGCCAGGTCTGGTCATATCTTGCCAGATCTGGCTGTATTCAACCAGATCTGGTCGTATCTAGCCAGATCTGGCCGTATCTAGCCAGATTTGGCTGTATCTAGCCACATCTAGCCATATCCAGCCAGGTCTGGCCATATCCAGCCAGATTTAGCCAGATGTGGGCCAATTTTTGATATAACCAGATCTGGGTTCCTGGTCTGGGTACCAGGTCTGGGACCAGATATGGCCCAGATCTGGACTTTCCATAAGGGATAGAAACCAATCTTCTATACTTTTTAATTCATTCATTTTTTTGGTTTACAGCATAGCTACTGGAGTTGCTACAGCCAGCGTCGCAAAGCTGGTTATCTTTTTGGACGTTACAGTCAACTTCAAAAATGATGAAGAAACGACAGTTAACAACGTGACCATCAAATATCCAGGGCAAATTGACTTCCACATCCGTGGTACGAATTTCTGGGGTTGGATTGTTCAAGTGTTCACCGGTATGTTCAAGGGTTGCTACATCAATAAGATTCGAGATGCCATTGTGAAAGAAGTACCCAAATTAGTGCACGATAACAAAGACCAGCTTCGGTCCCTTGGGTACATATAACACACACAGGACAAAAATCGGACGAAAAACCCGTTCCAACCTTTGAAATGATAAAGTGTCGCACAAGTTCACATAACAAGCTGTGGTGCTCTACTCGTCGTGGAAGCACTGGAGAACTTTAAAGGTTGTACATATACCATAAAAAAACGTAGAGGAACCCTTTATATGTACACTTAGGGAAAACTGAGTTAATGTGACCAACATGTAACACAAATGTGTGATACCAACATGTGGTGCCAACATCTGGTACCGACATGTGAAAGTTAACGCTAGTAGCCAAGTTCTCTTATGACTAAGTTGTATGAACGTTTGGACGATTTATGACATTTCGGTACTGTATGGTACTTGCTTCTATTGATACTGGTACCAACAGCTTTACTTAACACCTACTATCGCCCAAATGACAATATTGCAAGAATCACTGCCACAAATCTGAACTGCCTGTTGCAGGCAGCAGCAATAGCCAGTCTCCCCTCCTCAAAATCCCAACTGACTTGCCGACGAAACCTGATGTCCTGATGTGAAGAAGGATAGTAGTTACAGCAAAGTTATAACGAAATTTGCAGTACAATTACAACTCCGGAAAAAATAAATGATTTTTTTTCGTTCCCCAAAATATTTTGACGATGTCACGATGCTGTAACTCAACAAATAAAATTCAAAAACTCTGAAACTGCCACAGGTCATTACAAAAATGTGAGTTTTTTTTTATTTAAACAAATTTATCCAATAAAAACATTAAAACACTTAAAATGCAAGTGACGTTTCAGCTGTTATCAACTTCCTCACCAGATCACTGTATCAAGTTGAAGACAATCGTAAACAGGAAACCTAAGTTTAAATTCAACAAAGTTACCCTAAAAACATCGATGAGTGAGCCCATCAACCAGAAATGGGTAAACCAACACTGACAATAAAAAGAAAATTGCATCCTCTACTCTTTCCTCCACTCACCAACACCACACCAAAATGAACGAGTTGCTGCTTAATTTTGGGTGTGGTGCTGTTGAGCAGAGGAAGGAGTAGAGGATACATTTTCTTTTTCTTATCAGTGTTGGTTTACACATTGCTGGTTGGCAGGCTCACCCACAGCTGTTTTTATGGTGCGTCGGACAAAAGTCTTAACTGGAAAATTGTCTAATGGAATAACTGCCTAATATATGCCTAATTAATGAATCTGGAAAATCATCTAAACGGAATATCGCATAATGGAAAATCATCTAAACAGAATATTCCATAATGGATAAACGTCTAACTGGACAATATTATACCTGTGGTTTCTGATGTTATATGTAAACCCGCAGCTAGTGAGGCAGGGACATTAGCCGATTTTCCTTTACACGAATTTCGTGTTAGACGATTTTCCATTATACGAATTTCGTGTTAGACGATTTTCCGTTATACTGCATACGTTCTTCCAATTATGCGATTTTCCAGTTAGACGATTATTCCTCGCCCCGTTTTTGTAGTATCTGTGTGTGAATTTAATCTCAGGTGTATTATTTCAGGTTCCCTTTAACTTGGTTAG
The DNA here is from genome assembly GCA_023313725.1 of Lithobius niger. Lineage (NCBI taxonomy): Eukaryota > Metazoa > Arthropoda > Chilopoda > Lithobiomorpha > Lithobiidae > Lithobius > Lithobius niger. The sequence goes on from JAHWFP010249034.1 coordinate 21,493, forward strand.
CTGGCTCAGACAGCACATTATCAAGGCTGATCATCGTATTTTGACAAATCACCTTGTGAAATCTTTAAGCAACAGTTGATTAAACCGATTAGATGACCCCACAGTTTGTTGTCATTTCTTTTTTTCCCTAAGAAATGTATTGCATTGTTTGTGCGGTTATGTCATCCTGGTAGTGACTGTTTTGCCAAGCTGGGCTAATCATCATCTTAATCATTAAAAACTTACGGTCGGTATATATATATATATATATGTATATATATATGTACCTCTTCTCCTCTTGAAGTAGGAAGGTAAAAATATGAGAAAGGCGTTAAAAGACTGGAAATTAATCCTGATTTCGCGTAGGCGTATTTTCGTAGTTCTAGGTAAATTTTTTCCCCTCGAAAAAAGCGAAAAAAACCCATTTGGACCGTTGTTGAAACGAATTTTTCGAAGTTGATTGTTAGTTTCGGAATAGTAAGTAAGTAAGTTTATTACAATAAACAATTGCAGTATAACAATACAGTATGTGCCCACATCCCACAAGAGCTGATGCCCGCGTGTGGCATGTAGATACCATACAATAAATTATAAAACAAAACATTGTATAAAAAAAAAAAGTCGCTGCAAAACTTTAGTTACAACATGTAATTAATAATAGAATTATTTAACTATAAACTTAAAACGAATTATAAAATAATGAGACGGTAATGGATTGACAAGTTAAGACATACTTACTGCGAAAGAAAGTTTAGCTTACAATTTTGAATAACCTTTCTATAGACTCAGTAGTTAAGCCCAGTAGCCATTTATACAAGGTTTTTTGGAATGAATAAACATCAACAATTTCTTTTAAGTTGTTTATCTTGCTGCCAAGGAAATAGCTGCATTTATGTAATCTTTCTTTATTTACTTTAGGCTGGATAACGTAGTTGTTCGATTCACTCCTAGTGTGGTAGTTCTTTAGTAAACGAGTCGTAGCATGAGTATTATTCTTCCGAAAACTAATTATAACTCGATACGCATATAAATGGCGAACTGGCAGAATACCTAGCTGCTGAAAAATAGGTAGCGAATGTTCATTTTGTTTTTTGAAAGTCATTACTCTGACGATCTTTTTTTGAAGCATGATAACTGGAGCAACAGCGTTCATATACGTTCCACCCCAGCATGTAACAGAATACTGTAAGTATGAAAGACCCATGGCAAAATAAAACATTTTTAGCGTGTCAAGTGAGACATGCTTTCTGAGATAGTATAATTTACATAACAGAGCCCTGAGCCTACTAATAACTGTACCAATCTGACTCCTCCATTTTAATGTGTTGTCCAAGGTTACACCAAGGTATCTTACATCATTCACTTTTTGGATTGGGGAACAATCACACGGCAGGCTTAGCTACATTGAACAATTATGCATTTTTAAATTATTAACAGTTGGTTCATCTTTCTCTTTCAGTGAAAAATGAATGTAGTTACTTTTAGTAACGTTTAAGGTTAAAAGGCTCTCGATGAACCAGTCTCCGATCAAAACGAAGTCTTGTTCAATATTTATTGAGGCTTGTATTTTATTTTTGTTAACCGCAAGAAGTGCTGTGTCATCAGCAAAAGAAATAATACTAGAATGAGTCTTTAATTTGTAAATATCGTTAGTGTAAATCAGAAAGAGGAGTGGCCCTAGAACTGATCCTTGAGGCACTCCTGAGGTCACCAAAATATTGTCACTAAAATGATTTCCGATTTTTGTGCAATGTGATCTGTTTGATAAGTAATCCTTGAACCAGTCGAGCGTGAAGCCTCTGATTCCGTAACGGTCTAGTTTCTGTAACAATCTCTTATGGTTAACAGTGTCGAATGCTTTCATTAAGTCTAGAAAAATTCCCACAACAACACTGTTTGAGTCCGTGCAGCGTAAGTTTCCATAAGAAAATTTTGGATACCATCTTCAGTACAACAATATTTCCGAAAACCGTATTGGTTGTTATGGAGAAGATTATTTTTGTCCAAGAAACCAGTAAGTCTGTTTTTCATGGCGTTTTCGAAGAGTTTTGATAAAATCGAGAGTAATGCAATGGGCCTATAATTATTTGGTTCATTACGACTTCCTTTCTTAAAAATAGGAATAACAACGGTGTGTTTCAGAATTTGTGGAAAAACTCCAGTAGTGAACGAAAGATTGAAAAGGTGGACAAGGATCGGTGTGATAATGTGCTTCACTGACTTAATGCATTCAGCAGTAATACCGTCAAACCCTGCACTTTTGCCAGACTTAAGGGAGTTGATAAGATTGTTGATTTCCAGCTCTGTGACAGGGGCAACAAAAAAGGAATGTTTACTAGTAGAAGGCATGTATTTACTCTTAGCAGAGTTTGGGAAATTTTGCTTGCCAAATTCTTTCCAATATTTCCAAAGAAATTATTAAATTCGTTTGTGTACCTCTTTGGGTCGTTATCAAGTCGAATGGAAGACCCATTTGCATTGATTCGTCCGGGTATGCACTAAATTGTTTCTTACTCAAATAATTTCATTTAAAATTTGCCACTGTTTACGGCAGTCACCATTTGTTTTACTCATTTTATGTTGGTAATATTTATCCTTTGCTTCATTGATTGCCTTTTTAAGGACGTTCCTGTATCTAACAAAGTTGTCACGGTATGCTTGATTATTTGGGTGTTTTTTCATGAGTTTGTAAAGTTTATCTTTAGTTCTGACTGAATTTAAAACCGCAGTAGTCATCCTTGGATTAATTTTCCTATATTTGGCTGAGATGGTAACGTTATAAGTCGATTTTGTAATATTCAGTTGCAGTATATCTACAAAGGCTGTCATAGCTGTATTCACATTTAGATCATGTAAAATCCCGGACCAGTTTTCTTTTGAGACGTAATTGTTTAATTTATTAAAATCAGTTTTAGATACAGATTTTTGAGAACGGCCATCTCCATTGTTGTGTTTAGTAACAATGACTTTAACGTTGAATGCAACTGCGTAGTGGTCCGTGATGTTGAGTTTTATCAGCGCCGAATTGAATTTATCAAAATCATTGCTTTTAATGAAAATATAGTCCAGGCAAGATTTGCTTTGAGCTGTGATTCGAGTATATCTGTTCATAAATGAAACAAAACCATTTGCCAAAAGATCGTCAAAGTAAATGTTTTCAGTTGCGTTCATTTCATTTAAATTAATATTGACGTCTCCAATGACAATCACATCGTGACTAGTCATGTTATTAACAATGTCGGATAATTCAACTACGAAATTACTCAGACTTCCATCGTGGTATCGATACACTGACAACATTTCATATTTACAATTTTTGGTCACACAACTTAATTTAAAAAAATCTGCATTATCAGAATAAATGTGCGAGAAATTAGCATTAGCATCTGCAGGTAGATAAACTGCCAGGCCTCCAGCTCGTTTATCAGGACGGCAATAAAAATGAGCTTTGTAGCCATCAATTTGATATAAATTACTTTCTGACTCGTTAACCCAAATTTCAGAAAGTACAATTGCGTGAAATTTAGATTTCGTGGTTTGTAAGAAAACTAAAAACTGATCAAAGTTGGCTCTTAGCCTACGAATATTCATATGAAAGAAAATTAAGCCTTCTTTGTCGGGAAAAATTAAATCATCGTACGGCTTATCCACACATGAAGAATCTCGAAAAATGTGTTCGTGAATATCACCTCTTCCTGCTGTGCGGATGGTCCACAATTGTTGCGCCACGTAGGAGGCGCGTGGTCCAGTAGTGTTGTCGGTAGGATTACGGCTGGCAATGCTAACAGCCGTCATTCATCAATGAGGCACGTGCAGCTCGCTGATGGAACGACTGTTGGAGTTGCATTTTGGATATTTCAAATACAAACTACCTATTTAGCCTTAAATTTAAATGAAAATACGTAAATCTACGAAAAGATTAATGCGAAATTAGGCATATTTAAACAAAATATATTGATAACAGAAAAGGGTGTCAGAAATATTTCAACGTTTGCATTTGTAATCCATCGACATTCAATCAATGTGCTATTAGCTTTTGCTCTACTCAGCAATGGTCCAGCCTAATTGTGGTAAACACGAATAGTTGCTAGGTACGATTTCGCCTTGCACGAAATCTTTTATATTAGTCAAAAATTATGGGCGACACGTGGTTTCAAAGCATCACATGTAGCGGGGAAGGAGATGGCTTTTAAGTAAAAATTCTTAAAATTTGTGAAACAAGGAAACCCATGTAAAGTCTGCAAAATTTATTGGAATAAAAAAACCAAGAGCGGCACAAAGTATGCAACATGCATGTAAAATTACCAAGCATGTTTAGTTCAAGCATGCAGCAACTCGCGTGCTAGAGCGTTGAAACGGCCTTGCAGCGCCGATGGATAAGGCTTCTTCAAACCAAGGCAGACTATGAAGAAATCGAGTGTCTTGCCTCCTGGCTCATTGTCAGTTTAGGTGCATGCCAAAAATGGGATGGCTTTTTCATGTCAAGGCCGACTGGGGAAGAAATCGCATATCTCGCCTCCTGGCTCATTGTCAGCTTAGGTGCATGCCAAAAAGGGGATGGATTTTTCAAGCCACGGCCGACTGGGTCCAAATCCCATGCCTCACCTCCTGGCTCAATGATAGCTCAATCGCATGCCAGAAAGGGAATGGCTTCTTCAAGCCATGGCCGACTGGGCTACACATCGCGTGTCTCATCTCCTGGGTCAAAGCCAGTTCATGTGTGTGCCAGAAACACATTGCTTTTATCGAGGCTTTTGTTGTCAATGGTATTATGGCTAACAATCTGAACAAGAGGCGCATGTAGCTATTGGGTGGCCAGACCGTTTGAGTGATGTATGGTTACCATATCGTTTGTTTATGAACTGAAGCGTTAAGAAAAACACGTCCTACATTCTGATCATTGTCTTGATTGTTTTAGATGTGGAATGTCTGTCAGCAGCTTAAGAGCTGGAGCATGACAGCTCCTCGAGCGTATTCTTTAAGCTAAGGCCGACTAGGGTATAGAAATCGCATGTCTCACCTCCTTGGCAGTTTAGGCACATGGCAGAAGGGTGATGGTTTTCTAAAGGGCGAAGCCATTTTTTGTTTATGAACTGAAGCCTTACGAAAAACGCGCACTGCACTCATTTGCTTGATCGTTTTAGATGTAGAATGTCTGTCAGCAGCATAAGAGTTGCAGCATGAAAGCTCCTCGAGCGCAGCGAGACGACGCGGAATGAGCGAGCGAAGCGAGCGACTCCGCTAGTAATCATTAAAAACTTACGGTCGATATATTCGGAAATTGGTGTCAAATATTTTGAGGGTCCGCTGTGTGATCAAAGATAAGAAGAAAAAGTCCTATAAACATGGGTCCGGAAATGCACCAGTCTTTAGTTACAGCCCCCCCAGGTTTGGGGTAAACAGTTCTTAAATACCTCGTAATGATTCACCGTTTCCATTCCAAACTCAGGATATGTGCCATATCATACCTGGTATTTCAGTACTTCATAATACAGTATTGGGTCGCACAACTTATCAGAGGGAGAGGTAATTTTCTTATGGGGGGGGGGATCAAACGTGGGGGAAGAGAGGAGTAACTGCTTTGATCTTGTACTTTAATGAAACAAATTGTAGAAAAAACACATCGTGTAATTGAAAACAATCGAAAGTAGTACTGTACTTTCTTTCATTACGTGTAAAGACCAAGTAGGTTACATCGTTTTCCAAGTTTGTGCCCCCCCCCCTCCAAAAAAAAAACAACTACTGTACGTACATCTCTGTGGAGAGCACCAAACATTATCAATTGGGTATCCTCGCCATTAAAAGTGAGGGATTTAATGTGTTTGTTTTCTACTCTTCAAGCAAAGAAGCTTAAAACGTAAAAGTGGGGGAATCCTTAGAATTCGGATGATCACTTGTTTTGTTTCATTGGCCGAAGCGGCGAGAACAACATTACTGTACTCAACCCACACATTTGAATTTGGTTGCTTATTTGTTTGTTTGCTTGTTGCCTTTGTCTAACGCTCCAGCTTCCACAAAAATCATCGCATAAACTTGGTTTTGATTTGGAGGTAAATCTCCACCTCAGATTCTTTGTAGTTTTAAGTGACCAAAGCAGTTACTCCTCTCTTCCCCCACGTTTGATCCCCCCCCCATAAGAAAATTACCTCTCCCTCTGATAAGTTGTGCGACCCAATACTGTATTATGAAGTACTGAAATACCAGGTATGATATGGCACATATCCTGAGTTTGGAATGGAAACGGTGAATCATTACGAGGTATTTAAGAACTGTTTACCCCAAACCTGGGGGGGCTGTAACTAAAGACTGGTGCATTTCCGGACCCATGTTTATAGGACTTTTTCTTCTTATCTTTGATCACACAGCGGACCCTCAAAATATTTGACACCAATTTCCGAACACCCTGTGTATATATATATGTAGGTATATATGTACCTCTTCTCCTCTTGAAGTAGGAGGGCTAAAAATATGAGAAAGGTGTCAAAAGACAGGAAAATAATCCAGAATTCGCGTAGGCGTATTTTCGTAGTTCTAGGTAACATTTTTCCCCTCGAAAAAAGCGAAAAAAACCCTTTGGACCATTGTTGAAACGAATTTTTTGAAGTTGATTGTTAGTTTCGGAATATCACATCTTCCTGCTGTGCGGATGGTCCACAATTGTTGCGCCACGTAGGAGGCGTGTGGTCCAGTAGTGTTGTTAGTAGGTTACGGCTGGCAATGCTAACAGCCGTCATTCAAGAATGAGGCACGTGTAGCTCGCTAAGGGACGACTGTTGGAGTTGCATTTTGGAAATTAAAAATACAAACTACCTATTTAGCCTTACATTTAAATGAAATTACGTAAAGCTACGAAAAGATTAATGGTAATTAAGCCTATTTAAACAAAATATATTGGTAAAAAAAATGGTAAAAAATGTTTCCACGTTTGCATTTGTAAAACATCGACGTTCGATCAATAGTGTGCTATTAGCTGGTGCTCTACTCAGCAATAGTCCAGCCTAATAACGGTAAAAACGAATAGTTTCTAGGTACGATTTCGCCTTGCACGAAATCTTTTATATTAGCCAAAAATTATAGGCGACATGTGGTTGCTGTTTCAAAGCATCACACGTAGCGGAGAAGGAGATGGGTTTTAAGTAAAAATTCTTAAAATTTATGAAACAAGGAAACCCATGTAAAGTCTGCAAAATTTATTTGAATAAAAAATAATTATAGCAAGAGCGGCACAAGGAGTATGAATGATAAAATTACCAAGCATTTTAGTTCAAGCATGCAGCAACTCGTGTGCTACAGCGTTGAAACGGCCTTGCAGCGAGGATGGATAAGGCTGCTTCAAGCCAAGGCGTACTGGGGAAGAAATCCCGTGTCTCACCTCCTGGCTCATTGCCTGTTTAGGTGCATGCCAGAAAGGCAATAGCTTCTTCAAGCCAAGGCCGACTGTGTACAAATCGCATGCCTAACCTCCTGGCTCAATAACAGTACAATCGCGTGCCGGAAAGGGAATGGCTTCTTCAAGCCAAGGCCGACTGGGCTACAAATCGCGTGCCTCACCTCCTGGCTCATTGGCAGGTTAGGCGCACGCCAGAAAGGGGATAGTTTCTTCAAGCTAAGGCCGACTGGTGTAGTGATTGATCTGCCATGGTGACCCGACACTCGTCACCCCTGCTGGACGTTGCACTCACGGTGGTATTAGCTACTTTGACTCAATCGACCTTGCCTGGCAGACCTCTTTCTCAGTTTGCCTTTTTCCTCCAACAACTCTCTGTACACTGTATTGCCATGAACAATTGTTAATAATAATGTAAAACTTGTGTACCCTATAATATAAGATTGTAAATTGGTGCAATGCCTAGCCAACAAAGTAATAGCTCAGTGCTAGGGTAACAATATAGTAAAATCCCCAACCCTCATTCTGTTCTTTTCCTGTAACCAAGTAAGTCCTCCTTTCGAAATATATTAGAAATTGTCCACCATTAGTCCTTCAACTGCCCAAATTTAACTATTCATGGCCCCAAATCTTTCACTACAATCACCCTCATCCCATTAGTATTATTATTGGCAGGGATAATGTCATGGTAGGCGAGCCCAAACATCTTAGAACTGAACATTAAATTAACATCAATGGCAACTCCAGTTTCAATAGTAATTTCGTTCCATCACTGAGCCATCCTTCACTCCAACCCATCTCATAAGTTAATTCCGCCCGACATTACCGACCCCAGTACCTGCAGTTTTTGGTGCATCGGCCGGGAATCGAACCCGGGCCGCCCGCGTGGCAGGCGAGCATTCTACCACTGAACCATCCTTCACTCCAACCCATCTCATAAGTTACCGACCCCAGTCCCTGCACTGGATACGAATCGCATGTTTCGCCTTAAGAAGCGCACGTAGCTTTTGGGTGGCCAGACCGTTGGACTGATTTATGGTTATCTTTTGTTTATCAACTAAGCCTAACGTCTGCAAGGCTGCAAGGGTAGTTTTGCAGTGAATTTGTGAAACAGTGTCGTGGCGAAGATCAGCGTAGTAGCACCAGAGTATGTTGGATGACGGTGTGTGGTCCTAGGTTCAATATGTACAGTACATGTACTTAAGTTGCTTTATATTACGGCGTTTGGCTATGGGCCATGGCTCCAATAAATTCATTATTCCCTGGCCCTTACGAAAAACACGTACTACACTCTGGTCATTTGCTTGATTGTGTTAGATATGGAATGTCCGTCATCAGCATAAGAGTTACAGCATGAAAGCTCCTCGAGCGTAGCGAGACGATGTGGAATGAGCGAGCGAAGCGAGCGACTCCGCTAGTAACCATTAAAAACTTACGGTCGGTCGGTTTGTTTATGTATACGTCTTTTCCTCCGGAAGTAGGAAGGCTAGAAATGTGAGAATGGTCTCAAAAGACTGGAAATTGCTCCGGATATCGTTTAGGCGTATTTTCGTAATTCTAGGTAAAAGTTTTCCCCTCGAAAAAACGAAAAAACCCCTTTGGACCATTATTGAAACGAATTTTTCGAAGTTGATTGTTAGTTTCGGAATATCACCTCTTCCTGCAGTGCGGATGGTCCACAATTGTTGCGCTACGTAGGAGGCGCGTGGTCCAGTAGTGTTGTCAGTAGGATTACGGCTGGCAATGCTAACAGCCGTCATTCAAGAATGAGGCACGTGCAGCTCGCTGATGGGATGACTGTTGGAGTTGCATTTTGGATATATCAAATACAAACTACCCATTTAGCCTTAAATTTAAATGAAATTACGAAAAGATTAAAGCTAAATTAGGCCTATTTAAACAAAGTATGTTGATAACAGAAAAGGGTGTCAGAAATATTTCCACGTTTGCATTTGTAAAACATCGACATTCGATCAATAGTGTCCTATTAGCTGGCGCTCTACTCAGCAATAGTCCAGCCTCTCAGCAATAGTCCAGCCTAATTTTGGTAACCACGAACAGTTTCTAGGTACGATTTCGCCTTACACGAAATCTTTTATATTAGTCAAAAATTATAGGCGACATGTGGTTGCTCTTTCAAAGCATCACACGCAGCGGGGAAGGAGATGGATTTTAAGTAAAAATTCTTAAAATTTGTGAAACAAGGAAACCAATGTAAAGTCTGCAAAATAATGTATGCCAGGAGCGGCAGAAACGAGTATGCATGATAAAATTACCAAGCATGTTTAGTTGAAGCACGCAGCAACTCGCCTGCTACAGCGTTGAAACGGCCTTGCAGCGCGGATGGATAAGGCTTCTTCAAGCCAAGGCCGACTAGGGGAGAAATCGCATGTCTCGCCTCCTGGCTCATTGGCAGTTTAGGCGCACGGCAGAAGGGGGTTGGTTTAGTACATTTGTTTATGAACTCAAGCCTTACGATAAACGTGCACTGCACTCTGATCATTTGCTTGATCGTTTTAGATGTAGACTGCAGCAAGAAAGCTCCTCGAGCGCAGCGAGACGACGCGGAATGAGCGAGCGAAGTGAGCGACTCTGCTAGTCTGTTATTAAAAATGTAAACGGTGAACATAAAAGCGTTAAACGGTAGCAGACGAAGCCGTTGTTAAAAAAAAATGCACAATCTTCCAAGGAGGCTGCTATATTGTTGTAGCTGTGATGTCATTGGTGTTGAAAGTTTTCTTTTAGCTGCGTATGACTACGGGTCACGGCTCTGTGAAATAAATTCTAATTCTAATTAATTCATTTGGACGAGTCCACAATGGCAGGATGAGAGGGGTGGAACATCACATGTTCGTAATTATATCGCACAACTTTACGGGTGGGTTTTTGCATTGGAGTTCAATTCAATGAGTGCTGTGAAATTCTCTGCTACGTCAACTAGAAGTGCAAATGTAACATTTATTTCAGGCAGAGCAAGGGATAGCATATACAATGTTGAAGTGTTTAAGAGATCACAGGGGTGTGCTCAGGTTATCACGAGTGCCTTAAATCACCTGTTTTTTTTTTGCTTTTATAGGGGGGTTAGTTTAGGTCTTGGTCTTGAATCAGACTCCATGATCTCAGCCGAATTGAACCTCAAGACCTACACCCCTAGATCGAAAAACTTATGTGACTTATATTGCTTGCAACATGCTATGACGCAGTTGATGTCGCAACTTCGGGTGTACTATTCCCTGCTGTATGGGTAATAGATGTTACACTGGCACTTGTGGTTTGACATTTATGTAAAAGAAGTTCAAAACACTACACGAAAGTGAACTCCAAAACTAAAACATCTATTACCACAGCCAAGCACTGCAATGGTACTAAGTTTATTATCCCATTCTGTTGTAACATCTGTGTTGCATATTCAATCACGTAAAGAGTTATAGAGGAGCTTGTATAAGCGCACTGCATCACGAGGTTGGCAGGCTCTATAGAACTCTAATCTCTAGGGGGAATTACAGTCAACAGACGAATGCTACAAAATTACAGGTAATGTATACAGGGTGTCCCATAGCTAGTCCAGCCTCACAACTTTTGAAGAGTTTGAAAGAAGACAGTCAACCCTAGGCAGTGTATGTTTGGTTAAAGGATCTACCTTGTGTACAAACTGTATTTTGCTTGCCCCCCCCCATCCCCCACGGGGGCCCCACTTCAAAAATTTCTAATGGGGGTAGAGGAATACCTTATTTGAAAGGTCTTCATTAGGCGAGTAAAATGCCGCTGTGATAGCTTCGATGCGATAAGGCCATCCAAATGGCGGCTGGGGAAACATTTGGACTTTCCTCTGCATGCCTGTGTGTTAATAATAATCTACCCCAAAACAAAACTTGTTAAGGATTCCCCCGCCAAGCTTTGCGGCCGTGTGAAGTCGTGATATCAAGCGCCAAGCTCTTTCGCCAAGCTAATCCCACCGGGTAATAGTTCGAAGGTTAAATGAAATATATGAAAATTGCTTACGGAGCAATTTTCAATTATTTCATTTAACGTTTGAAGTATTAGTCGGTGGGATTAGCTTGGCCAAAGAGCTTGGCGTTTGATATCACGACGTCACACGGCCGAAAAAGCTTGGCGGGAATATTTAACAAATTTTGTTTTGGGGTAGATATCAGAAATTTTTGGTCCGTATTGATGAAATCTTTTTTTTTTTCTTAGCAATTATGAGATGGAAACACTAATCTAGTTTTCTAGTCCATTTCTTATTTTTTTGTTGGCTTTCGTTAGATTTTGAGGACACAGTCATTTTTTTTCAAATAACAAGGATTTCTTATTAGTACTGAAGTATCTCTGTGCAAATGCACGGACTTATTTAATGTTCAGTTTGGCATTGTTGCATAATAACAATGTTTAAAACAATGTAAAGCAATCAATTTGGACCTTTAGAACTCCATAACCCCTGAACCACTTGACCAGTTAAAAAAGTCCATATGAAAAGGGCACATCTCCAGAGCAATACCTGTAAAATGTGCTAAGAACCAGCTTTATTCACCGCATGGAAGAATTTATTTTCGTGATACAAAAAAAGCGTTACTAGTAGTTAGTAGTTCGTAATTAGGCAAATATCAACGTAATTCACGTCGTTTTTTCAACAAGAAAACGTTAAGCTGTGTCCTTAATAGTGACTTTTATGTTGTCAGGCGACCAAAGTCTCCCGATTAAACAAGTTTCAGCCTTTTCTGTCGCATAGTTATTTATCCTCAGATGGCTGAAAACAGTCAAACAACCTGTGCTGTAAAGACAACAACGTGGCTAGTGGTCGCCATGCTCATATATACATATTATCTGGATGTTATCATTTTATCTTGGCGGGCGATACACTAGCCGGTGTCTTGATCTACCCCAAAACAAAACTTGTTAAAGGATTCCCGCCAAGCTTTTCGGCCATGGGAAGTCGTGATATCAAACGCCAAGTTCTTTCGCCAAGCTAATCCCACCGAGTAATAGTTCGAGGTTAAATGAAATATCTGAAAATTGCTTACTGCGCAATTTTCAATTATTTCATTTAACGTTTGAAGTATTAGTCGGTGGGATTAGCCTGGCCAAAGAGCTTGGCGTTTAATATCACGACTTCCCATGGCCGAAAAGCTTGGCGGGAATCCTTAACAAGTTTTGTTTTGGGATAGATATCAGATTTTTTAGTCCAAATTGGTGAAATCCATTTTTTTTCTTAGTAATTATGAGATGGAAACGTGACGTCAACGATTGTTGACAGATTATTTTTTATGCAGCAACAACGGATTGGGGCAACGGTCAAGAATGAAACACGTGCAGTAAACTGGTGGAAAGGCTGTTGGCGTTGATCTAAGGCTATATAAAATGCAATACAGAATTACCGTTTAGCAGTTAAATTAAATTACGTTACGCAGACACACGACAATATTTAAATGCTAAATACTAAATTGCGTGTGTGCGTGCGTGTTTGTACCTCTACTCCTCTGGAACTAAGGCACCTACAAAGATGAGAGTAGGATAAATGAAAGATAATTAAATTGCGCTTCGGTTAGGCCTATTTTCATGACTGTAACTTGATATTATGACCCTCAAATAAACCAAAAAACCATAAAAATGACGGCAACTTTTTTTTTTTACCCTCGTGATGTTTGTTCATGCAAACATTCTCGAGCAAACCGAGACGACGCCAAACTTCGAACTTTTCGGGAACGTCGAGCAACAATGGTCTGGCGGTAACATACCAACAAGCAATAAGTCAATTAATAACTGGTTGTTCTCAGTAACAATTACAGTACAGTGAGCGAACGGGTGTAAAGCCAATCAGCTCAATAAAATATCAATCGTATCAAAAACCATAACTGATAAAAGAGGCCGCCAAGTTCCGAATGGTTCGATACTTCAGAGGAGTGATATCAACACACCAAAAAAACTTCGCCAAGTTAATCGCACCGCTTAATAGTTCGAAGGTTAAATGAAAACTAGAACATTAATACTTTCGGTAGCAATGTTCAAGTTTTCATTTAACGTCCAAAGTATTATTCGGTGCGATTAAGTTGGCGAATGTTTTGGTGTGTTGATATCACTCCTTCGGAACTTGGCGGCCCCTTTTACCAGTTTTGGTTTTTGATATGATATCACTCCTTTTTTTAAATTGTGTATTACACTCAACTCCACTACCGTGCAGATGTGTAATAAACTGCTACGTCAACAAGAAATTGGTTTTCTACACTTTGCTACTGACTTTTGCCAAGAGACCGAACAATTCTCAACTTAGTCACCTCTTTATAGATTTTTGGTTTGGTTTTAATTTTGTAGTAATTTGTTTTATTTAGTTAGTTTTGATGTGTTGATATCACTCCTTTGAAAGGCCGAACTACTCTCAACTTGTTGGCCTCTTTACTAGTTTTTGGCTTTGCTTATTTTGCTTTGTACTTACCTGAGTTTGTTTATTTTTTTTTGAACTTACCTGAGTTTGTTTATTTTTGTTTAACCTATTTTTTTGGTTATTTATTGTGAATTGAACGTGAATACAATTTCTTTGGCATACTAGTGTGCGTCTAGGCAAGCACGTCATTATACACGTTGCCATTGTGCGAACTTTGGCCGTCCAATGAGAGACGATGCCGACAATCCTACAATGGTTATAACAATATTTTCGTACTTACGCGCCCTCCCACGCCATCCCTGTTACACCCCAGCCTCTAAATCATAAAAGGTACGCAGTTCGTATTGTACTGCACCCATTCATCCAATTTCATAGCTGGAAGCCTTCCCGTTATCTCGGTATCGATGAATAATCACCCTATGGGATTTAACGTGGGGATGAGCGGACTAGCTAGCTAGCTAGGCAGTAACTAGAGTAGTAATACATTAGCAACGGTATTGAGGGTCAGATTTTGCATTGAAAGCAGTTTTGCTGGCATTCCTACACGAGTTAGTTTTTGTCAGGTGGGTCATTACTCTCGATTTCAACAAAATTTAAGCTTTTGTACCGCATTATTATTTTTATCTAAGTACCTTAAATGTGCCGAACTCTGCTTCAGGATATAAGACACTTGACGCTATGGCGTTGCGCTACAATGGTTTACAACCTCGACAATTGAATTGACGCGATGTTTGTTGCCTAACTTGGCACGACACACTAGCGTGTGTCTAGATCAATCAATCAGTAACAGCCAAGGATTGTTTGTTAGGCATTAACGTGGTTTATAGGTTAGAGTAGAGCGTGAGGGATTATGCCCATCTAAAGCTATCGTAATAAACTCATCAAATCAAATCAAATCAAATCAAATCAGTCAGTGACAATTAGTAAACACACGCAGCTTTGCTTAATTAATATTTTAGTATATGTTATAAACTTGGAGTGTTTCATCTAAATACGTAGTCGTCTAAATTTTATTTAAAGAGTGCAGCGATAAGGAACCTTCTCGAGCGAAGCAAGACGACGCCAACGGAGCGAGCGAAACGAGCGATGCGGCTAGTCTAACATAATTAAAATCGTTCAGTGTGTTTATTTATCTATTTATTTATTTATTTATATGTGTGTCCTACTCCTCTTGAAATAGTGGACTTAAAAATTGGAGAAAGGGTTTGGGTGAAAGGAAATTTCTCAGAATTTCTCTTAGGCGTATTCTTAAATTCAAATTTAGGTCCTAAATACCCCAAATTAACGAAAAATGACCCTTTTCAACAATCAGCAACAATCACACAACAATACATGACGTCAACGATTGTTGACCAAGTTTTTTTTAGGGCCTTAGGCCTTCGGGCAGATGACCAGGAGTGGTTAACGCTCGTTAAACCCTTTGAACCCTTTATTTTCGTGCTTTTCGGGAACGTCCATTAACAATGGTTAGGCGGCAGTAAACCAACAAGGAACAAGTCAGTTAATAACAGGTTGTCCTCAGTAACAATCAATAAACACACGCAGCTTTGCTCAATATTTTATTATTCTCATCTAACAGCACATGTAGAATACAAGCATTAGAAGTAGGGGATGACATTTACAGACGAACGGTGACAAAATAATAGTCATCTAAATCTTATTTAAAGAGGTGCAGCAATAAGGAAGCTCCTCGAGCGTAGCGAGACGACGCCAACGGGCATCAACGATTGTTGACAGATTTATTTTCGTGGAAGACTCGAAGTTTTCAGAACGGGCAGCAATAATGGATTGGGGCAACGGTCAAGAATGATGCACGTGCAGTAAACGGGTGTAAAGGCAATAAAGAAAGAAATCACAAGGTAAAGGGTAAATGAAGCAAGCAGTCTGCATTAAAGACTGGCCTTATGAGGACACACAATACACTAGTAAACGGGATGTCCTGGGTTCGAGTCCCAGTCGGGGCAGTAGTCTTTTCTTTCTTCTCAGACTAGTGTATTGTGTATCCTCATAAGGCCAGTCTTTAATGCAGACTGGGTGTAAAGGCCTTTGGAGTTGATTTACGGATATTTAAAATGCAATCCAAAATACCCGTTTAGCAGTTAAATTAAAGTACATTACGCAAACATACAACAAAATTTAAATGCTAAATACTCAATTGTTTAAAACAAAATACTGTTTGTAACTCTACTCCTCTGGAACTAAGGCACCTACAAAGGTTGGAGTAGGACCAAATGAAAAATAATCAAATTGCGCTTTTAATAGGCCTATTTTCATCGCTGTAATTTGATCTTATGACCCTCAAATACGCGAAAAACCCATAAAAATAGCGCAAAAGTTTTTCTTTTTTTACCCTCGTGATGTTTCATGGCCTCATAGTTTGTTCATGCAAACCTCCTCGAGCGAAGCGAGACGATGCCAACGGAGTGAGCAAAGTGAGCGATGTGACTAGTATTGTTATTAAGAAAAAAAGTTCTGGCAAGCACTGTTTGGTTGATAGGTAAACGTTAGAAATTAAGTATTTCACGACTTAAGCGAAATTCATTTTTCTATATGTCAAATGAAAGATAAAGAAGTAAACTTTAGTTTCGCTATGACATAATTTTTGCCAAAAATGCTGTAGTAATTCGTGAATGAACGTACAATTTTATGTTAAAAATCAAATTTTTTACGTTTACTCCCATTTCCCAGCCAAACTGAAATACTTAGGTTAACAATGCATATGAACGTTATTAAAGTAGATTTCATAACGGTTAATTAAGAAAAAAATTATTAAATTCCATCAAATAGGGAGGGAGTTACATTATTTTGAAGAATGCTCGACTTGGGGCCCCTAATGGGGGTCTCCAGGGATACAGAACCACGAAAAAATGGTGAAGTTTGTAATTTCCCAGTAAGATATATTTGATTTACATTTTAAAATAAAAAAATTCGTGGTATGTATCTGTGATAAGATAAAGTGAACAATACGGTTCCTTGACCCACGGTCTAATAATTTAATATTTTATGACGTTTGTTTTCAATTTAGATACAAATTCTGCAGAAATGAGTGTACTAAACTGCATCTTCTGCCATAACGGCATAGAAACTAAGCATATTCATAGTTTTCACAACTCGTTTCCCACGTTCACGCACCTTGAACATGTGCGTGGGAATATAAATTAAAAAAAAAATCCACTCATATGTTGATACCGACGGAATAACAAACAAACTAAAAAAAAAACCCGTATATTATCAAGCAACGATCCATAAAACTTTCAGGTGCTACAAAAGTTCTATTCAAATTTTGTATTTATATGGTTGAGTGAGAAGCAGATGTAACGAGGTACTAAGGTTTGTCGCCACTCACATTCACAAGGGCGTAGTGAAATTACAAGGCTGTGAATAAAAGCTTAAAAAAGAAGGGCGTGAAGAATCGTATTATGAATACATAGTAAAATAGCGCACAGGTTTATCAAAATTATTCATATATCATGAATATGACAATAGTAACTAGCCATATTCAGGAAATCAACACAAATTCACGTACATCTGAATAACGTGGCACATAAAACAACTTCCAAAAGCACGCACGTTACATCTGTATATTAATGGTTGAATATTATTAATGGTTATCAATGGTCATCAAGCATTAATAAGCAGAAGTGACGTGCATGCTTTTAGAAGTCGTTTTATGTGTGAGGTAATTCAGTTGCACATGAATTTCTGTTGATTTCATGAATAACGATTGCAACTATTGCTGTATTCACGATGCATGAATAATTTTGATAAACCCTTGCCCAGTATTATTGATTTACAAACAATAAATGCACAAAATAGGAAACAGAATGCATAAATTTTGAACCCATGCATTGTCCAATTAATGTAAATTAAGACCACTAAAAATTAATCAAGTGGTTCTCAGGAGCGCACGCATGGGTTTTTTCTTAGCGCATGAAACGTTTTTTTTTATGATGTTGTCACCAATCACGCATCAGCACCTTCACCAAACATTACCTAGAGCCGATGACCACATCACACCACCATTCACATGATCGCTTAGAAACAAACCTAAAGATCGTTCAGAGGCAATTCACAACTAAAAACTTGGATCTAAAGAATGGCTTTTATCAATGGCTTTAGCACGCTGATACTGGCTTTAAAACATAGATATAGTACCCGGCAACAAAATATAAGTTGCTGATTTCGTTTTGTTTGGCAAAATAAAAAACCATCGCCCGCATCTGAAAAACTGCAATATAAAACTTAAAAAGCCCGCTCGCATCTGAAAAACTGCAAT
>JAHWFP010249034.1:49926-77409 GCA_023313725.1 Lithobius niger
CTGTAGTGTTAGCTAGAAATGACAATTCTGTAGAGGTAATGAAGAGAAATAAAACTGAACAATTATGGTGTTTTTTTTCTTGGATTTGGGCCTATCGCCAGCTCCGGCTCGAGTTTTGGCCGAATTCTCTTCATTGTACCCTAACTCCGAACCATTGAGTGCATTGAGACTGTGTGCAGCAGTGGTTGAGCAAGACATGAAAGTCACTTTGAATTCACATTTTGTTCTGGACCTGATATCGAAGAAGACTATGAAGTCTCTACTAGCAACACAGATGCGTGTCTGTAACCCGCGGGTTTAGTTATGCATTCCCGTAATTATTTACTAGCTGTAGCAATAGCTAGAAATGACAATCTTATATAGGGAATGAAGAGAAATGAAACTGCAGTTAGGAAGATAATTAAACAAACATCCGTTGTAGTGCAAGGGAACTTCACTGAGACCAGCGCGAGGACATCTAAACGAAGAAAATTAACTGTTATCATGTGGCCGGAAATCAAACCCGAGTCTTCCGATCGCATGTTGACTGCAGTTTCATTTGTCTTCATTTTTTTGTGCAGCTAGTTGTTTTACAGGGTTGCTTGTCCACATTGTGGCTGCCTCTGCATCAGTACTTGAGAATAACGTTAAAGTTTGCAATGCACTTTCGTAACTACAATATTCTGGGGGCCAAGGGTAAACCATTAAAACTCCAAATTTTAGGTCCTTTCTATTTTTTTTGTCGGCATTTGCCAATCTTTTCCGTCTTTTTTTTTGTATGCCGATTCTATGGTTTATGAGTTTCCTCCCTGATGAGCAAAAACCCGCAACTGCACGCCCTACAAACTGATTAATTTTTCGCTAGACTATAACTTACCTTGGCCGCAAGTTAAAACATTAAAACAGTAAAATTACACAGAGATTCCTAGGGCTTGCCTAGATAGCATCTGCCATGTTGGAATCCAAGATGGTGGATACTAGCTAAGCAGCCTCTAGTACTCTCCGTGCGATTTTGCTGTTTTTATGTTTTAAACATCAAAACAAGCTAGACTTGCCGAAAATTAAATTTATTTGAAGTGCATGCAGTTGCGGTCATTAGGGGTAACCTCATAAACCATCCCAAAATCACATGAAAAATACTGTTTGGAAGCCCCAGACTGTGTTTGGGGCACCTTCGTCAGTATGGGGCCTGTGACAGCACCTCGTCTACCCCTCTACCCTCCAAAATTGCGGCTCAAGTTATAACTCAGCGATTAGAGTGGTTATCGGAAGATCTAGGGTTCTATTCACGTTCACACGATGAGGTAATTTTTTTTTGTCTTGATGGCTGGCCACACACGTGCAGCCTGCTAAGCTATACGACGGTTGTTGTTTAATAATCCTAGACTGAAGTTTCCTGAAGTGCACAAAAAATAACACACTCCAAATAAAATATCAATAAGGGATGGATAGGACAAAAGAGTTAATACACCCGTACTGTCTTTCTCCACTATTTCCTGAAAGCGATTTGGCAAAACAAGAGCAAGGTGTGCGACAAGTGTCAAACTGCATCCACATAAAAAGAATTGACGTAGCGTGATAAGGGATGTAATGATTGACATAACGGAAATCCTACATTGGACTACAGCACGCCTAATTAGTCATGTATTGCATGTGGCACGTTTCTTTTTTATTTCCAGTTTGTGTTTAATAAATATTTTCAATTTTTTTTTAAATTTCAATTATTAATATTTTTTTAAAATTAATACTTTCAATTATTTTCAAATATTTTCAATTTGTGTTTAAATGAAAGGAAAACAGAGGAGATTTTTCTGGATCTTAAACTCAATTCTGATCATCCGAAAATATGGGTACAAATTTTAAAAAAAAATAGAAAAACTTAATTGGTGTAATAATGACACCACGTATAAAACCTTTTAATTTGTGTACATGAATTTGGATTTATTTACAATAGAATTTACTTATATTTGCATTTAACGAACTGATTAGTAATAAATTAATAATTGGTCTACTTCACCTCTGGAAGGTGAGAGTGGCCTACTAGTGAAACATAATTAAACTACGTATCCCCAATAGAGCAGCGTCAAGTGACGTCATATTGGCTACAAGAGAGATAGCTGCAAGGGGCGCTAGATTAAAATGGAGGGTTAAACAACGGCACTTCTTCTAATCAAGGCAGTGCTTTGATAGCGGATTTCATAGGCTTAAAAAACGTTGTTTTCTCATGCTGCTAGGAAATAAACGATTCCACTTGCTTAAAAATGTCAGAACTGCCAACAAATGGACAAAAATCGCGCATTGTGGGCCTAAGAAGTCCACTCTTAACAGCATTGTTTTCAGTAAGACGCCCTTCGTTTCCCCCTCCGGTGACCCTTGCAGCTATCCCAATTACTGGCTCCAGCATAGAGTTATATACAATAATACAACGTTGTGTCACTGCGTTGTATCACATATAGACCCGCGGGTTCCTCTCATCGACTGTAGTGCACGAGGGCAAACACATGCAAATCCCTCCCCTCCATTTCCCTCTAGACTAATCTCACTTCCCCCTTATACAATTAAAAAAAAAGCCAACAGGTTAAAATATGAAAGGTCATGTAAAAAAAAAATAATAAAATTGGTTAAGCGTTTTTTTTTTAAATTTTTTTTCCCGTAATAATGGAAAATATGCTAAGCACAGCAGTGCTTCTGGGCAGTGGGGCACAGGAAATCTGCGCATACACCTCTGCAAACCTTGTGACTTATTCTATTCTTTAATTGCTGCTGGCCTATCTATGGTAATTCGAAGACTAAGAAGCTTTCCTGCCTTGTATACGTTTGTGACCCTCTAGATACCACTGAGAATGATCAAAGAGCTGCTAAGCTTGGTTGGAGCCATAGCCAAGGTGCTCCGCATTAGGGCAGTGGCAGTTCTCAGGATTAGTGTATCTTGTGTATCTTGTGTATCTTTAAACCAGAGTGTTTCCTAAATTAAATTTTACAACATATTTTTACAGCATTCTTTTACTGTTAGCCTCAAGTTTCATTATTTTTCCAGTCAATTCTTGTAATTATTTTTTTTAGTAGAGTATTGCTTTAGGTTTTGTAGTACTCGAGACCCTAAGTACTAAAAAATGTCATAAATGCATAAGTCTGATCAAAATTCAAATACTAATCTTCACAAGCTTTGAAAAAGGTGTCCAGCTGAGTTTTGAACCCGCTGGAGGATGCTATCACAGTGACTACTACATACACTGAGGTTTTTAATCAATTACCAAATACACGTTTTGTTTTTTGTGTAAAAGTTTAACATTAAAAAAACTAAAATCTTAGCTGTTACAGTAGCTTGACACGGATTATTTTTAAGGTGAAATGGTTGTTTCCTTTCTTATTACTTTGGACTGCTTTATGATGATTGTAGTTTTATTAACATGTATATACAATACATTTAAATTTATGTAGTTTTATATATTATAAAAAATACTATCAGTTTTAATATTACGAAATTATAATGCATATTACAGGCATATAAGCCTATAGTTACATATAGGCCTACATGTAACTAACATACAGTTATATATAGTGTGTGTGTGTGTGTGTGTGTGTGTGTACACGCACACATATTCATGTATTGATTTTGTCTTAGGGATCAGGCTTTGTTGTAATTGTAACTAAACATTTAATTTTTACTAATTAATTAATTACTTTTCTTATTTATTTATTACTTTCTGCTAACTTGTGACCCAACAAATCTACTTAGCTACCAATTTGTTGAAAAATATTTATAGTAAATAATTATAATCGGTATATATCACATACAGAAACCAATCAATACTTTTTTTGTGTGGTATTTTTCTTAGCACGTTAATAAATATATTAAAGACAATTTTAATTATTATTATATTTTCAGCTACGCTACAGGAGTGGCAACAGCCAGCGTTGCAAAGCTCGTTGTCTTCCTCGATCTGACAGTTGACTTTAGCAACGACGATGAGACGGAAATCAATAAAGTGGTCATCAAATACCCTGGAAAGTTGGATTTTAATTTCCAAGGTGGAAACACTTTGGGATGGATTTTTGAGCTTTTCACTAACACGTTCAAAGGCCGGATCCTGGCTAAGCTACACGACCACATTGTAAGCGAGATACCCAAAATAATCCACGAAAGCAAAGACCAGTTTCAGATCCTTGCAATGGCATAGGCAACAACCTTAAATACAGGCAACCTATAGAGCAGTGACATAACGCAGCATTATTGTGTATAACTCTATGGTGGAGCCAGTAACTGGGTTAGCTGCAAGGGGCACTGGAGGGGGGAAAAGAAGGTCGTCTTACTGAAGGCAATGCTATTAGACTGGATTTCTTAAGCCTATAATGTGCGATTTTTGTTGTTGGAGAAAACAACGATTTTTTAAGCCTAAGAAAGCCTCTCTCAAAGCACTGTCTTGACTAGAAATGCCGGTGTTTTTCCCTTACATTTTAATCTAGTGCACCTTGTAGCTATGCCCTCCAGATGCTATCTCGTAACCAATATGACGTCACTTGACGCTGCTCTATGGAAGATCGGCAAAAGATACAGATTTAGTCTAGCTGTTTTGAGTCAGGGAGTTTTGATTTCACAGTCACTTTATAAGACCGAAGCCCGATCCTGGGTTTTTGTCTTCTGTCTTATATTTAAGGTAAGACGGATAACTTATCCTTTTGTGGTGACCTAATTTTGTACATTCTATTCTTTTTCTCAATAAAATAAAAGTACACAAGCAATTTGATTTTTTCTTCTTTTAATGATAATCGATATACATAATACGCTTAGGTTGGGCAAGCAAATTCATCATTATTATTATGCACTACAATGAAAGAGGGTGTATAATGAAAGTGGGCCAGCGACCCCTCTTAAAATGGAGGGGGAGCAGGGATGGGGATATTCAGACCACTCAATAGGGGAATCCGGGTCGGGGACGGGGAGGCGGTGCGGGACGGGAAAGGGGTTACGGGGGGGGGGGGGGGCATGGGAGAAATTCAGACCGCAGGGGAGTTCGGAGGAGGAAGCAGTGGGCAGTCAGCACCCTTTTCATTCCATACTGCCCACTACAGTATTTCGCTCAGGTATGCGGGAACCGGCTTGACCGGCGTATGTTACGCCGGGGGTACAGCTAGTATGCATTAATATATTGTATTTATAGTGTTTTGGATGAATTGAGACTATTCAACATGAGACTTCCTTGGTCTGGGTCTCAACTTGATGTTAACCAATGGTGGTTTCGGTCTCGTCTCGTTACCCTCGAGACTTAACATTGGTCTTGGTCTGACGGGACAAGTCTCGCTGAGAGTGCAACATGTATATCCCACTGTGGCTTTAGATCCGATTTCACGTGACATGCAAAGTCACAAGCCATTTGAACGCTACACTATGTATTGCGTACCATAGTTGAGTTAGCCGAGTTCTCGCGATATGAAGAAGATAAAGACAAATAATTAATAATTACGAAAATGAACAGTTGGAGCATAAGTGCCATCAGACTTTCAAAAGACAGACGTGAAGGAGGGACAAAAAGATGAAAAAGGGCGAAGAAAATCGTATGAAGGAAAGGGAAAAGAGCGCTGATAAATGACAAAGAACAACATTTTCAACGAACGTTACGTAGAAACAATAAACATTTCAGTAATTTTAGCAATCATCGTTTTTCTATTCTTGTTATACTGTTTATAAACTGATACGAGATTATGTCTAAAGCATATCATTATTAATAAAAACAAAATATTAAATATTACGAGTGAGGGTTTAAAAAGCAAACCTTTTA
This sequence comes from Lithobius niger, assembly GCA_023313725.1. Classification (NCBI taxonomy): domain Eukaryota; kingdom Metazoa; phylum Arthropoda; class Chilopoda; order Lithobiomorpha; family Lithobiidae; genus Lithobius; species Lithobius niger. The sequence continues at coordinate 55,686 of JAHWFP010249034.1, forward strand.
AGGAGCACGGACGGACTTTGAGAATATGTGACTAGACACCAAGTTTCGTCAATAAGAGGCCAGTAAGCATTAGACCCTTAGACCTCTACCTGTGTGGTCTACTTCCCTCCTTAAGGAAAATTGGAAATTAGCCATTAGCGAAAATTATGCACTAAACTACATTATTTAGTGTATAATTTTCGCTAATGGCTAATTTCCAATTTTCCTTAATATTATTTACAGTGGTTTATGTCTATTTATTCCCTCCTTAAGAACAGGAAAGCCATAAATATATTTTGGTGAAAAACTGTAAGAGATTGTATAAAGACCCACGTTTGATCAACGGTAATTACTTGTGCTATTTCCAGCTTTGCTGTAGAAAAAGCTGGAAACAGCACGACTAAATTACCGTTTTATTTTGGTTTGGTAACATGAATGATTCGCAGCAGAGAGCTTTATTGGTCGTCGTGTATTATCTTAGTCTATAAATTATGTCATTTCGTCATTTCGGACTATTCGTCAAAAATTAGTAAGCATCAAAAGTCAAATGCCAAACATCCTAACCTACAACAACCATAAACTAACTCATTCCATCCCAAAAGACTAGAAATAGATTTACAAACATGGATTTATGAAGCTGGATATGTGCTGACCACCGTGCATTTCGGGTTTAATGCCTACCACCTCTTACTGTCAATGTTTGTCCATGATCCGTTAAGCTCACCATTGGGTAAAAAGGGTGTAATGCCTATCAGCCGCTTACCACCGAAATTTGGTGTCTAGACTCTTACTGTCAAAGCTTGTCCATAGTCCTTCTATGGTCGGACATTTAGACCCCTACTCTTAACATTTAACGTTTCGTTTTTGTTCATTATGCAAATGATAATGCCACAAATTTGCGGGCCATTCAGAAACAATGCATAAGGGCCAACAGTGGCTCAGGCTATTGTTTCCTAATGGCCGAATGAATGAATGATTTTACTGAGCGTGATAACAATTGAACTGCAAATTCGTTAGCAATCGATTGGATTGGATTTTGTTATAGGGGCCCTGGCCCGAAGCCACATACCCCACCTAAAAAGGGTTAAAGGGTTTAACGAGCGTTAACCACTCCTGGTCATTTGCCCGAAGCCCTAAGGCCCTATGCCCCACCTAAAGAAAATTACAACAAACCACCAGATACACCGAAGTACATCAACGATATAACTCGCCTCTCAAACAATAGCCCTGTTGCACCAGCAATGCCATTACCTGTGCACCAATGTTTATCACACCATCCAAAAGGTCTATTGTAAAGCATCTCTTAAAACTTCTTAAGAAAAGTTGTGTGTGGAGGTTATCTTCGTTGTTGGGTTTCATTGCATGAACGGTTATTGGAATCGAGCGACAATACATAAACAATGTCTGCTTACAAGACGTCCCAAAAGTTCTACTGTTACAATACTGTTTCAAAGGGTTCAAAGGGTTTAACGAGTGTTAACCACTCCTGGTCATCTGCCCGAAGCCCTAAGGCCCTATGTCTGCAACAGCCAGATTCCCAGGCGCTTACCACCCAAGTATCAATCCAGCCCAATGCTGCTTAACTTCGGGGATCTGACGAGAACCGGTGTTTCCAGCACTGCAAGGCAGCAGACACAATACTGTTACAATACTGTTATTTCCACCAACAATGATCTGGACACGAAAAATATGTCAGAGAAGTGTCTGAAAGGGCTATTTGTCGTTGAGTTTTTGCTTCTTGATCAGTGATGGGGTACTTTGGAATCAAGCTAGAATGCACTGCACAAGTAAAAATTAGCTGTAGTATTATTCGAAAGTACACGTTATCACTGACTAATAAAGCAGTTATTCATTATTTATTTATGGTATTAATTGTTTAGAAATCTTAAGAACTTAAGAAATCTTAAGTTTTTCTAAACAATTAATCAAAACTCGAAATCCGGAGGAAAGTTTTCTTTCCTAAAGGCACGACTTTGAGTGTCATAGTCTTTTGAACGCCTGGAATAGGTTCACAATCAAATGATGCAACAATGGTTGCAAATCTGAAAAATCCATGCAGTAGTTTTACTTTGAAAGTTCGAAACAAGAAAAATACTATTTTCACATATAACATTCATATTTCAAAGGGGAGTATCTCGAAACAATTTCTGCAAGTTATTGCAAATAGATGAAAATATTGTTAGTCTTTTTTATGCACACAATTCTAGGATTACATCGTATCGCTTGGAATTCGAATCCGGCGGCAATTGCAGCCTCCAAGATTTATCAGGTTTGGGGGTTGCGTCCCACTTGCATTCTGGCTGATTCCTTAGGTCGTGATGCAGTATAAAATGAATGTTGGAGCTGATAGAGGGTGCAGGTTCATGAGAGGAATGCTCGTAGTGACTGAAATATTGAATGGTAAGCGATTTCAATGTTCTGAGGGGCCTGTCATAGCTACGTAGTTGTTTCCTTCCATGAAATAGGTGGCTGTGGTTCCATATGACGGAATGCAATGCTGTTTTGTGCCACTTCGCTATTCGTACCTAACATGTGTTCTTTTATGCAAGCCTTCACTCCTCTTCCTGTCTCCTTAGCTTGTGGTAGCACCATAAATATGTTGAATTTGTTCAAGATCAACAACTTTAGATAGTTGATCTTAGTCAAATGTCATTATGTCACATTTAGGCAAAACAACACCTTCAAATTCCGAAAATTTGGTAAACGTTTCTAGCTTAGAATTATTTACGCTAGTCTGCAACCAAACTTCAAACTAGGGAGTAGGGTTGTTAACATTTTTCAGCTTGCGTTGACGGTGCTTTCTTTGTCCAGCTCGTTGGCGCACCTTGTTTGCTTTCAACTCGAACTGTACACTCATCACTGATTGATCCTCATACTAGCTTCGTAGTTGCATTGTTTATGCAATACTGGCAGAACAAGCGACACAGTATTTTCATCATTTTCCACACTGGCTTTTAACAACATACTTATTTAGGTCTACACATTTGGATAAACCTATCCATAGATTTAACACCAAGAATAACCTCAAAATCATCACCAATGGCAAAATCACACAAGCATTTGTATTAACAAACCGTTAGGCATAAACAAACCTAAGTTCACCTTAGTTAATTATACAGGTTTTTTTTTTTTTTTGCATAAAGCAGTTTTACACAAAATGGGGTTTTCGACTTTGGCCAGTTTTTGGCAATCTTACTTGCAACGATATTCGATGTAATTCCTTCATTCTTTAAGACCAAAACAGACTTTACCCCAAGTTTACAAGTAAAAAGCTTGTCGATTAGAACTTTGCATGTCTACTGTAAAAGAAGCATTAAAATGTTCAGGCTCATCCTTGGTCAAATGAGAAGCATTTACAACACTTCGTTGCCACTATTTGGTTTAACAATCTACACAATTTCAACATTGGCCATGGCGGAACCACTAATTTTGATGATCGTCAGGTTTTTGTCTGTTGGATGTTAGCTTTGCCCGAGCTAGCATTGGGGAATTTGCCCGATTCCCACTTTTGTCTACGCCTGTGGGAGCGTGTTTAATTTTCTTCTCCTTTGTTGAAACCTCCCTGTGAAAAACATACTCGTCGGCATGATGGGCTGCAATTCCAATAGTGTTAATGTTGGGCTTATCTGGCAACCAATATTTGTATGCATTGGGGCAATTACTCAAAAAGTGTTCCAATAAAATTACGTTCTTTATAAACATCGCTTGCGGCTTTGGCCAAGTCCTACCACTGGTTAAACAGCTAAACAGGACGGAAAGCCGCTGGCTCAAGAGTCAAATAAAACACTACTTAAACAATGTTCGAAACCTAGACATTTACTAAACCATGCGCAATGACTGTTTGCCGTGACGTCACCATGAGTTAGCCAATGACGAACGAGAACAACGGCTGTTTGGCCGTCTGATTGGACTAGCCCAGTCACGTGATATGCACGTCACAGCAAACAGCCATGGCGTGTGGTATAACTAAACGACTGGTCGTTATAGATTAGGAGTAACTAGTAAAATAAACTCTAGCTGAACTGAATCTGGCGTGTAGCTCAGGCTGTCTACCGGTCAGAAATGTCAGGAAAGTCAGGAAAAAGTAAGGAAATTAACTAGTAGGTCAGGAAGTAAGGAAAAAGTCTGGAAATTGGATGTTAGGTCATGAACCTGCAAACTGTCAACTTGAAACTACAGATTTCACCTCTAGTAAGTGAGGACGATATAATTTTCTCTTTAATAGGCTAATGTTGACTAAAATTAAAATACTTCGAACTACTATATGTTAATTTTGATACGACTTTTTTTTGTAAGGTCTACTAGGGGAAGTTAAACCTAGCCTACATCTGAGCAACCAGGTGCTGTTTATCACACACTTTTTACTACATTATGCATTTAGAAGTGCTTCTCACACGACAAAAATATAGCCTAAATATGAAGACCGATTCATAGCTGAATAAGCTAGCACGGACGTTTTATTTTTAAGATTGTGATAATTTTTTTACGGGTTAGGCCTCCCATTTTTGCACCCTTATTGCATGTAACGGAAAAATTTGTTTCATGGTGGATTTGAGTACAAATCTGACTGGATATGTGTTTATTTTTGTGGTTTTGGTGGAAAACGGTAGTGTGGGAGTGCTGCCAAGAAACAACACGTTGTTTTTTTGTTTTTTTAACTGGCTTCCTCCAGAACCTCTAGCTGGGAGCCGCAACTCAAGTTTTTCTCTAAAACGTCAGTGAGTAAGGAAAAAGTGCAAAAAGATCAGGAAAAAGTTAGGAATTTTCAGTGTGGTGTTTTGGTACACACCCTGTAGCTCGAATTATTTGAAAAGTTCCAAGATATAGTTAACTGTGTTAGTCGCAGATAACTGAACACACACCTGAGTAAAGACGCTTCCAATTAGCGGCTGTAACTCCATGGTCCATTCGTCTTCAGAAAAGCGTACTTGTTTAACCATACTTTCAAACTGCACAAGACATTCCGTAATATCTTGCCCGTCGCATCCCCTCCTAATTAGGCATGAATTTGCTGATATTTTTAGCCTTGGTTGGCTGGCATTGACACTAGGGGTTGGCACTTTCCTGCAGTTTTACACTCTAATTTCTTTAACTCGGGGTCTCGATTAATATCGTCTTATTTGTTATTCCTTCAAAATAGAAATGGCATCCATTTTGTATCACAATTTATTTACTACATAAAAAGAAAATATTAAAAAATGACAACCTCGGAAAGACAAAAAAAAAGCTATTCCTGTTGTGCTGGAAAGCTTAACCTAATTATTTGCAAGACAAAAAACTGGCTTTTCTTACCAGGGAGTTTATAGCCTAATGTTCTTCTTGTTTAACAAAACAAAAATTCTGTTAATGTTCAGGAAAGATAAAAAAAAAAAAAAAAACTACCCAAATTGATTCCGGAAAAATTTTAAGTCACACAAAATATTAATATCACAGTCGAACTTGTCTCCTGGTTAATGCCTTAAAATACCAGAATGTCAGAAAACAGACAAACAAATTCTGTTTTTCCCTACATTGCTAGCACGCATTCGTACAGAGCTTGAAGTGAGTTAATCAAATACAAGTTTAGCCTTGATGAACCACTACAAAGGTTCTTGTAACTAGGACTCATTCTGCATTAATGAATTAACAAGATACGTGAAAGGATCTTAACTAACCTAAGATGTCAGGCACCTGGCTTCAGGGCCACCCGACGTTTTGGAATTCTTTGTCGATGTCAACAACAGTTTACAGTCAATAAATTGGGAGTTTTTACTACACTACAAACCATCCTGACCATGGCAACACATGGCTGAATCGCAAACTCCAATTTTATGTATCAATAACTAGCAGGTTGCCGCTCTTTGGGTTGCCGACGGAAATCACTAAACTTAGAAGTCCTGTACAAAGTTCGGATAGGGGAAGTGTGGGTTAGGTGAATCAGTCAATATCTCCGACAATGCTGAAATTACAGACCTGCAAACAGGAGTTATAAATGGTCAATCAAAAGTGCACAGTTATAAATACCCAGAAACACAGTTCACAGAGTGTGGCTGCCACCAAGTTATGTTACAGCGATCTCCATTACACCAACTAGCTGACACATCCATGGTTTTTACCAATTTACCTTTTCATATTTTCGTCATTTTTTCCTCATTTTTACTATCCATCCGCATCTTATCAATTCATCATTCAACCATATTTTTGTCTGCCAATCCTTTGATTTTCCCCCCGATCGGTGCACATTTAACACATAATTACACATACCACATAATCCACCACTGTTGGGAAACCAAAATTACTTCTTAACATTTTGCTATTACTTTGCTACTAATTTACATAATCATTATTGTTCTATTAATAATTCTGATTCAGTGCATGCATAAAATTTGTGCATTTTCCCTGCCCATGTACACGTGTGTAAAGGGAAAATAAATACAGTTAACCAACAAAAGCGGAGAAAAAGTTGCAAAAAAAATTAAATGACAATGAACTGTTCCCTGTTCCTAGCGTAATTATTTCCTTGCGTTAAATAATTTCCTTACTTATACTTTTTTTTTGCCTGTGATCCAATTTGACTACAGTTTAGTGGAAAATGTGATTACAATCAACCCAAAAAGTCTGTAAATAAGCCCAATGAAGCAGTAGTCTACAAAAAATTGTTTAAAGATTCGTGTCATTCCTATTTTCCCTCAAAGAGAGAAAAATCCACATCTTAGCAAAATGTTCTACCACGTAGCAGCTCAGATCTGACTCGCCAAAAGAATCAAGAGAAAGTGAAAGTAAGGTGTCTTCCTTGTTCCAGAATGTCTAGCACCAGAATGATTCTGCTACGGGGGTCACACTAGGCCCCCACAAGGACCGATTCTTGTTTTATATCCAACGATTTGGATATTTTTAATACATCTGTAATCGCTATCAAATTTAGCTTCATCAAATTTCCTATTTTATTCTGATTTTGGAGGTAAGTTTAGTCAATGTAGCAATGTGTGAGTTTGTAGAACTCATTTGGTGTCTTAAAGTCAAATCGTAATTACAATTTCTTTGTTGTTTTTGCAAAACTTTTGGGTGATTGTGGTTTGAGACGCGATGCTTTGTCAACATGATCAGCATATCTACCATGCTGCTGACCACTTCCTCGGTGTTTGAAGGAACAAAACTAGATGGACTCAGTTCTGATGCACGATTCGTTGGATCTTGTAAAAGATCCTCTTATATATTTCTGCCATTTGAGTTCAGCGTCAGATAGTCCAAAGTCTAGGAATTCCGCTGCCTCCAAATCGGAACCTTCATTAAAAGGGATAGGTTGTTTATTTAGCCGTAAAAGCCACAGTCGCATGTAGAATTTTTGTTTGATCTAGAAAATACACGCATATGCCATGACATTGTTTATGTACTCCATAACACGGCCAGGTCCTTGTGGCAAGGTCTCATTTGATTTACATGTACCCAAAAAAGTTTGTTTTATTCTAGAAAGTACACGTGCTACATCATGTCTGAACTCCATAACACGGCAAGCCTTGCTGTGATTTTTGAAGCTTTTTGCAGAGATGTTTAATCACACCCCATGTTTTATGAATACGTAATCATCCACTAAAAATATGTATGGGATCATGGGCGTCCAGTTTTATCGTAAAAATTTTGTTGATGTTTTATAATCTCCCTGTTATTTTTGTGGTCTCAAATACAGCCCGTAGCCTCATTTTGAATCTTACAATGGAACTGTTATTGTCATAATAAATTCGAGATGGCTCGAAAACCAAGGAACTTGGGAAGCGAAATTCAGTACCGAAAATCAAAATGTGAGTGCTCAAAATGTCAATAAATGTAGTAACTGCATTCAGTGCAATACCGACTAATGGAATGTAAGAACACCAATCGTGCACGCAGTTTGACTAAGAGCCTTATAGGCAAGGTAAGAACAATTGTGCATGCTGTGTGACACGACTTCATGTAAAACAGTTTCTACGGAATTATGCGCTATTCCACCCGAACCCAACAACCCCAACCCAAGCAACATTAGATGTAAAATTTATTTGTTTTACGTAAAATAAATTTCTTAGTTTGGTTACCATTTAATTGATGAACTTGGTTATGCAGTTCGAGCAAAGCAATTTTGGGAAGCCAAAATGTGCAAATAATTTGGTAAATAATTTATTTACCACAATTTTTTATGTTTGGAATACAAACTGCGATGACATATTATTACGTCATTATCCAGGAATTACCGCTGTCATTGAAGTGAGGGGGATCTATAAGAACTGTGCTCAGGGATGTAGCGAAAGCAAAAAGTTGGAGTGGGCATTTCTTAGATTTGTCGACTGTTCCCTAAACAGCCAGGAGCACAACATGAAACTTTTGGAGACAAATTGGCTCCACCCTAAAAAAAAAAAAAAGGGTTAAAGGGTTTAACGAGCGTTAACCACTCCTGGTCATCTGCCCGAAGCCCTAAGGCCCTATGTCTGCAACACCCTTGACACCACACATGCTGTTTGTTGTTACGTTAGCCAGGAGCAGAAGTTATGTTACACACACCCTGATGCGAACAATGGATTTGAAAGGGACTGTGGGACACGCTGTCCACAACAATTTAGAGAGGTGGTCGATTCCCACCGTGTTTTTGAGTGCGTGTATGTTATGAGCTTATCGACTGATTCTGAATGGATCGATTGAAAGACATTCACCTTGTCTATGTGCCAACAGAAGACAGTTGGGCATTTTATCGCTTTCAGGATCAACTTAAGAGTGCAGACCAGCTCTGGTTAAGACTGTTTTCACGGGGAATGTGTTGAATTGAAACAGCATTTCAAGTCAACAAAGACTTGTGATTGCATCAATGCAATGATCGTATTGTTACTAGAATATGTATTTACGATATGTATTGTTATATTGTTATCAGAACACTATTCTTATTTACTGTTTGAAGCCTAACTAGCTTGTACTTCCCCTTATAATTTTAATTGTGAATAGTTGTCTAGCCATGTTGGCCAGCCCCTTGTAAATAATACTTAACTACTTATTAGTAAACTTCTTATTAACAATTTCAATGAGACAGTCTCTAATTTATAGTGTACTAAATACAATCCACAGTAACAGAGATTCCCACTTCAACAATAACTAGCTTTCATAACTTTCGTTAGACGTTGGAATTCTAGACATGAATTGTTGCAATTATTCCGCTGATCTTTGCAAGTTCATTACCAATTATTTGCACATGAACTGTAATAATAATTCTTGGTATTAGTTCATTATGAAGGGCTATGTGTTGAAGTGTAGAATGTCAATGAAGTGGCCCACTTTGCACTCAAAATTGAAGATTTGGGAATGGCTTGAATGCTCATAGATGGCCGCGGTTGGAGAATTTGACATGAAAGGGCCGATTGTCCGGGTGATACTTGGAACTTGCGTCACCCTGGCTGTTGTATGGCTTGTAACTGTTCTTGAATTTAGGGTTGTCGTCTTGCTGGGGGTTCTGATAACTTGACTGTTGACTTTGGAAGAAAGGCTTGGAGAACGATTTGTGTTTTACTTCTTCCAGCCCCCCCCCCCCCCCCCGGGGGGGGGGGGGCCAAGTTTAGGGATGAGGCCGCCAAACATCGTATGGGATTCATGAATCAGTTGGTTCTGCAGGATGTGGCGTGTTGAATCGTTTAGGTTCAATGAAGAGTTCAAGGCCACTTCACGTAGCAGAAGTATAGAGTTGAACCGTGCCTTAGTGAGCCAATTGAGGCAGTGGATTGTGGCGAAGGAGGCTTTTTTGAGAGGTTGATTAATGGGGTCGTAGAGACAGTTTGCTTCGCTGAGGCTGGATGCAGAAGACAACTTCTCGCAGAGAGCGTTGATGGTAGTGTGCATGATGTTAGCTTGAGAGGCTACTCGAAGACCGAGGCGAATGATTTTATTGTTGTCCTTGAGGATGGCAGGAGGGATTTTGATCTTTTTTTGCAGATGAACAGGGATGATCCGAAATCCATCTTCGCTACGGCCATGAGGAATTCATTTTCTTTGTAAGTTTCAAAATGTCTTGGATTGGTGGATCCATCGTCAAATGGACGGAAGAACCAGTTTTTGCAACCTGACCGTGGGGTGGAGGAGGGTCTTTGTCTAGTTCGAGGGGTTCACCTTTACCAAGTTGGTATCGGCCTTTGCGGAGGAGGCAGAAGGGTGGTTGACTGACCAAACATTGTGCGTTCCTTCATGAGACGGTCATGTTGGCAATAGCCGTGGCCAGTGGTGAGGCCAGATTTTTTGTTGGTTCGGATGCGGCTGAGGGTGGCTTGTAGAGGAAGCAGTCGGGAATGGTTTCTTCGACTGTCTTAAGGAGTTCCGGAAGGGTCGTCATCGATGTCTGCTGGGTCGTCCTCATCAAAATTGGCATGTCGATGATCGAGAAATTGAGTGTACCAGCTTACCGATGACCTTGAACTTCAACAATGAGTCGTTTAGGGGCGAAGCCGCTTCAAGATCAGAGTCATTGTCGGGATCAGCATGCCGGGAGGAAGGAGTTTGGGAGCCATCCGAGGCAGAGGGAGGCGAGGTGGTGGCATCAATTGGAGTCGGAAGACGGGCAACTGAAGGTGGCGAAGAGGGCGAATCCGACGTGCGAGTTCGCTTAGGCTAAGAGTCAGAAGAATGAAGGTCCCGTTTTCAGGAGGATTTTGTCGAAGATGAAGACATCAGTCCTGTATTTAAGAGAGGTAATGGGAGGAAGTCAATAAGGCACGATTAATTGTTTGGTCCTTGTAATGGAAGTCCCTGGTGGTCTTATACTTGAGGGCGTGAATATGGCCGCGCGAGAATGGGAAGTCATGGTGAGAGGCTGGCGAAGAGGTGCAGGAATGTCCAGAGGAGTATCCGCCAACGAGGCGTGAGACTTGGACGAATATGATTTCGTTGTCTTCTGTGATTTTTTTGTGTGTTGAGAAACAGGCCAAGAGTGTTGACCGCAGGGAACAAACGAAGCCTTTAAAGAGAGCAGTGGGGACCGTGGAAGCAAAGACACTGGTGCCAGAGATGGAGGTGGTGAGGGCGAAGGGCTAACCTTGAGTCTGGGGCAGGAGGATGAGGATTTGTGGGAGAAGGTGAAACCCATCCGTGGCGAAGGGTCCCTTCCAGAAGAACTTGATCTTGCCATGGCAAAGACGATCTTTGATACAGGATGTCTTGAACCAGGGTTGAAGAAGACGAAACTCTGGAAGAAGGGTGACCGTACACGGTGCATGCTGGAGGAAAAAGATGACAGGCCGCCTTGCCTGGCCGCTTTCATAGAAGGGCTGTGCACGCGCATGTGCAAACCAGGTTACGCAACTGGCCGGCTCTAGACAATTTTAAAACCTCCAGGGAAGAAAGCATCCTTTGGGAAAGAATGCAAAAAACACACGTAATGTAAACTTCCGGACGGCAATTAGAAAGTACCCTATCAGCATATAAAATTCGTCAAACTTGCTCTCAAAGCCAGTGCTACGTTACATTTTATTGATTTGCCAATTTTGCCTCTCAAAACATGCCTTGTAACTGTTATTTTTTGAATATTCAGGTTAAGGCCTAAGTATTGCGAATTGTTAAAAAAAAATGAAGCCTTTACTATAAAAGGCAGTTATATGAAATTTAATGCAGACGTGCAGTCGTTTTTTGCTATGCAAAAAACTGGTTGGTTCTGGCTATTGGATGCTATCTGGCTGTTGACAGTAGGTTTAATGCGTCATGTATGAAGAATTCATTTCTCTTATTTTGTACAACGGAGACGTCCACCGCGTTTTAAGAAATGTATTATCTTGGTATCAATTAGTGCCTACTGTAATTTTGTGCATATTTTAAAAATTAATCGTGTAGCCATTTATCATTAATTGACTGCTTATGTTTGTTTTTCTGGCACTGCTGAATGCTGCTGAATGCGACCACAAGAATGACATCACGGTCGGCTTGCTTGTGATGGGATTTAGAATCTGCCTTGCAAGTTAGTTGCAAATCCCAACCAACAAGCCCCAATCTATTCCCAATATCAAATGAAGCCACGTAATGATAAAAAAAGTAGTAGAATCCATAAACAGAAAGCAATCAACTGTAACGTATTCTGCTCTGGTAATCACCGTTCTTCTAGGGATTTTAAGGTTAATATAATCCAGACTACTCCTGCAAACATTAATCAATAGGTAAGTGGCCTATTAAAAAGAAATTATTACTGAAAGACAGGTCACAGATCTACGCCGATGCAAGCTCTTGAAATTAATTTTCTGTCTCGAAACCCCTTTGATGCTCCTTTGCCTACAGCAAATTTGTTTAACCACCGACACTTTTGCGATACTATCGAAAGTTGATGCATGCCAAATTTTGATTTTCGATACCACTACTGATCAGGGGTGCAGAAAATTCTTACTAGGCAAAATTTTCATACACATTTTTCAAGTTACCATGAAGGTAAGGCCATATTTCAGGAAATTTCCACGGTTCTCAGAACTTTCCCAAAACTTCGTAATGTCATTTGGGCATACTCTGTTTGCACCCCTGTTACTGATATTAAGAATGTATCGATATCGGTATCGAATTTTGTTAGTATGATTTTAAAAGATCGAATACAGTAATCATGTAACCCCTCAAATAGAGATACTCACATTGCATGAAACAGCATGCGTTACTCCTCGTTTCTACGACACGCTTCATATACGCCTTATACTCCTCATGAGGAGTCAACTTCAAAGTACAACTGGGTACTTCGCTCGGCTTTCATTTTTCAAGTACAGTATTCCTAGTTTTAAATAACCTTCGTTCTTTGCCCAGCTAACTTTTTAGGCTTCCGTGTAAGGTTGGATGATTTTATGCTACTGTATTTCCGCATTGTACGGTACACAGAAACCTCGTTTGAACGAACACCATGGGAACATCGAATACATTTCGTTCTAAACAAACACCATTTAAACAATAGGAGAATCAACTTGTATTTTCGAAATTAAGCATGATTATAAATCTATGATTAGTTAGGCCTACACAATAGACTTTGCACTAAAACGGTGTTTATTTCATAGTAGCCTAGACAGAGAATAAAATTTAAAAAATAAATGTGTTAAGAAAAAACACTAATACTCTAAATTAAAGTAAAAACAATGGTATAGCGCCAAAACAAGGGTCCTTAAACAACTAAATGGACATATTTATTTAAAAAAAAAATCTGCATGAACATTGTTAATAAAAACAAAATTCATAAATGTTTTATGCAGGACTACGTAGCGTTATCATTTGTCATTTTTTTTTTGCGTCACATTACAAACTGCATTTTTCACTAAAAAATTTTCCATCGTGTGGATACTTTGCTGCATGGCGTCAGGTAAGTTTTTTTATCTCCAGTTCCGTATCTACATTGTCTGCTGCCTCAACAGTTTCATCACTGTCGTCTTTTTTTCTTTAACACCGACTACTATTTCTTCGTCAGTTAAAATGGCTTCATTTGTTGAATGTAGTCTAATTCAACAAATTCATCAAACGTGACATTGGTGTTTAGTCGCCGTTGCAGCGTTGTCCAGGCAGCATGTGCTGCATCCGCATCATCTGCATCTTCTTCCTGCACTTTGGGTTCGTCTACTTCTGCCTCGGCTGCTTTTTGAAATCCTGCGTGTGCGAAACAGTTAGCGATCGTTTTTGGAGTAACTTTTATTCACGAGGTTGAGACCATATCTATTGCGTTTTTAACTGATCAACTAGCGAAAGAAATAAAACTAAAACTGTAAGGTCATTAAAAAAAGAAAAGTTGGTTCTCAGGCCCTCCCGCAACGATTTTTTGAAGGGAAATAAAAAGAAACGACGCGGCAAAAATAGCAGTTACAGAACAAATATAGCCCTTATTGAGAAATTGAAATATAAAATTGCAATTCTTCTCGTTAAAGAATTGTGTGGACACGTGGTAACAAGCATTAAGAGGCAGTATTCTTTATTTACCCAAACTAAAAATATAATTCCCCAAAATGTATGGAAAAGTAGGTCAAAAAATGAAAAAATAAAAAATAAATTCGCCCGCCCACAGGGATTTCTTGAGACAAATGCCCGAGAACCAACTTTCTTTTTTTGAGTGGCCTAATAACTATTTCTTTCGCTAGTTGATCAGTTCATCAAAACATGATCGACAAGTTTACGGTGGTAAGGCCTAAAAAAAAAAATGGTATGCTTCGCGGAACCCGACCGACCTTAACTTTCCCTTCCGACCCTAACAGTTTTCAGCTAAAAACTGACGCGATCGCGATGCGCAGTGCAATCTATGAGGAAAATTGCCAATGAAAGTTATCAGCATCCGGGTTTCACTAATGCGTAGCTAAGCTAAGCATGAAACAATGTGTATTTTGTATGCAGAACATGATTTAGCATGGGCCTGCATTAAACATTTTTGAAAAAAAATTGTAAAAAAAAAATCTCTTTCAGACCTACCGACCTTATTTATTTCAGCAATGTTCCGCTAAGCAAACAATTTTTTTTGTTAGGCCCAATGAGCTTTGAGAGCCCGGATGACTTTTTGACCTAGCGGATGCAATACGGAGGTGATGTTCGGTGGTATAATGAACAGTGATTGCTAAGGCTGTACCGATACTGGATCGGATCGGTTGCCAATATTTGCAGTATCGGCAACTTCCACAGATATGTTGATAACTCTGAAACCGTTCGAGATTACGACATGCGGTTCACGACGTTTTGCTCAGCAAATCACTGAGCATTTTCCCAGCTATGTTTTAACTATGGATTTAACATTACTATTTAAATTTTTTTATTTTTAATAATTATTGGACTTGCGCAGAAACTACACCATTGATGAAAAATTGGGGATACAACTTTAGATATCAGTATCAGTACCAGTATCGGCAAAAATTTTAAAACCGGTTTGGTATCGATATCGAATCGGTAAAGTTGGCATCGGTGCAACCTAGTGATTGCTACCAGCTCCGGAAAACCGTGTGTTTCTTTTCCATCGAGCAATTTAGCGAACCGCGAGTGTGGTGTGAAGTCAACGTCAGTATTATACAATAGGTACCAATCCAATCCCGTTTATCTATCTACAGTTTGACGTTAATCACAAACCATACTTTTCTTTCACTAAATTGCTAGATGGAATAGAAACGTACGGAATGTTATGACTGGCACAGTTATCAATAAAAAGAAGAATTTTACGTTTTTCTTTATCATGCATCTAACTTGAGCAATCAACGTGCAAAACTAGCGCCATTCATACATGCCTTCCCACTATAATCGTAGTCTATAGGTAGGAAACAAATGCCATGTAAACAGCATAGACTTTTTGATTTTCCAAAGCGAAGCATTTTAATTTTTGTTTTGCGCCATGACATGAATCGCCTTTAAATGTGATCGATTTATCGGGCATCGTTCTGAAACACAACGCTGTTTCATCAGTGTTGTAAACATCACGTGCGTCGTAGTCACGGAAGAGTACGCTTAGGGTATCCTTCCGCCATTCACGCACTGTTTCTTGATCAACTGCTGCCGCTTCATCCGAGATTTTACGAAATGCAAGATTCTGCCTGAACTTAAAATGTTCAATCCAGCCGCTGCTTGTTTTAAAGTTAGGACGGTTAAACAAATAGGCAAATTTTTCAGCTTTTTGCTACATCATAGGTCTGCTAATAGCCACGTTACGCGAACATGTATCTTTCATCCATTGCGTGAGAGATGACTCAACGTCGCTGTACGCAGCACCACGAATTCTTTCTCTTTTTTTACTGTGCGATGACACTTTAGCTTGGACCTCTTCAATTATTTTCTTGCGATTTTTTATGATGGTAGAAAAGGGCTTTTAGGAACGTCAAACCCTAAAGCAATGTCAGTCTTGCATTTTTTTTCCTGCATCCACGTTTTTCAGCATTTTCATCTTCATTTCTAACATCAACTGCTTACGTTTTGTTTTCATTTTTTCGTTGTCACCCATCTTACGCAATTTTTTTTTAGCCTATTCCAAAATAGAGTTGGCTTTGGAATGAAAGTGAAATCAGCAGTTCGAGTGAAGGCACAAAGATTTTGACTTGAAGGCAGATTTGTGAAAAGGAGAGGGAAAAAGAGGGGATAAAGAGATAAGAGAGACCGACCGACAGACCAATGGACACGAATTCAAGGCCATTTTTCCTGTTAATGCTGTTGAACGGAGGTCAATCCCGAAGTAATAAAGACCTGCTTTCTGCCAAGGACACATGACTAGCGCGTGTATTAGAAAGTGAAAACCCAGAATTGGTTCCTTATAAGCAATTTTTAGTTCATTCAAAACATATTTTTTTTAGTATAGAGTGAAGCTACAGCCAAACAAACATAATGAAATTGTTCTTCAAAAGAGGTTTAGTTATAACCGAGTTTGTTCAAACGACGTTCCACTGTATCTGTTAGTATCTTTCAATATTTGGTAGTCAGCTTTACTTAATAAAACCGAGGAACTATAGACCTATTTTAAGACCAGTAAAAACTCGAGTACCACTGGTTTAGAAATAGTGTTGGGTGGTACCCGAAATTTGTGTGACGGTGCCGATACCAGCCTAGATACCGTGGTACTCAGTATTTAACGGTTCTTAAAATTTGGCGATACTTCCTTCGGTACTTTCGGTACCAACGGTATTTTTCCAAAGTAGCCTAATCAAACTAAAGTTGGAAATGGAATCATCAATTTTATTTACGTAGCCCCTCCCCCGCCTTCCAAAAAATATACATGAAAAATAATCACCAAGTAGGCTACTGAACTTTTGAACTCAATTTTATTTTCTGTTGGTTCTTAACGTTACAGATTGTGGCTAGTCACAAGAAATTTTCAGCCGGTACCGGTACCAAGCTTAGTACCCTGGTACTCGGTTTTCTCCGGTAGTATTCACAAATGAGGCGGTGTCTGATATTATAGTGCTGTGGTGCCAACACCTGACTTTAATAAATAATAACAACAAATTATATTGAAAAATGTGTTTAGTTGATATAGTTTTAATGGAAAACAATTATTGATTTCCCCCACCCCTTGCTTCAAGCTTAATGTATGTTTGACAACATATTTGTTTAAAAAAAAACTCTTAAAATTTGTAGTTAACTTGCTATCAAAATAGAAATGGAAATATAACACACGCTGGTTGTAGCATCAAAGTTACACAAACTTGGCGCCATTTTTGTGCATTGTTTAGAATTCCAATTTTACCATTGTTGATCTAGTAACTGATTATTACACTGCTTTGAGCCCTACAACACAAGGGCGGAATGAACTGTTGTTATAATTTTAGAGCCTTTTCCATATTAAAATAATACTGGTATTTTAACAATGCACGGTATTTGGTACTGTTGCATTTGAGGTACACCGTGATAACCAGTTTACCGCCAACACTATTTAGAAATAACAAGATTTCAAAGCATATCCTGATGGTTAAGTTTTTTTATTTATCCTTTTTTAAGTGTCCGACGGCCTTAGCTTGCCATTATACAGTCGGCCTGCTAAGGCCGTTCGACGCTTGAGCTACTCATAGCCAACAGAGCTATCTCAATCGGCTGCGAATTGAAATCGATAAGCACCAGCTGTCAGCATTAATTTCTGCGTGTTCCAGCAAAACAATGCGGCCTCCGTATCGTGTTTTGGTGATGCAGTAGTTAAATTGTTGTATCGGATGTACGTAACATATTCCTACCGCAATTCTTCTGTTTGGTTATTGTGTAAGTACTCCAAAAGTAAAACATTCATGTCAAAATGGATGTAATTGCCCTTTAACAATATTATGATGATTTTGTATAAGCATACAGCTAAACAAAATGAATGGCCTAATTACAACCATTTTTCTGCACCATGAAGTATTATTGAAGATAACTACACAGTCTCCACTTAGGACACCAATGGTTGGTCTATTTTTGTCCTATTGTTGAATTTTCGGCGACTTTCATTACCCTTCCTCAGAACATTCATGTCCAAAAAATTACGAAAAACCACATCACTGCTTCACTTCCACGTAGCAACAGACAGAAATGAAAATTTAACAATCATTACCAATACTAGCATCAAAACAGCTTCGAGCCATTGAAGTACTAACACTGACAACACGTTCCTGCAAACTACAGTTTATTCTGAACTTCACAGAACATTTGGCACAACAAGCCCTTCTTTTTACAATATTAGTATAACATAATTGCCACCAACTAGTCTTCAACACTGGTCTTATTTAAATTTTCGAAGAGTTAGGCCTCTCTTCGTCTTCAGAAAACAACGAAAAAATTGAAAAAGGTTGTAGGCAACAAAACAAGAGTTGTCGGTTTAACCTTGAATTCAAAAGTAGTGTGAATTAAAGGTCAAACCGAAAACTCTTGTTATGTAGCCTACAAGCTTTTTCAATTTTTTCGTGGTTTTCTGAAGAAAAAGAGAGGCCTAACTCTTCGAAAATTTAAATAAGACCAGTGTTGAAGACTAGTTGGTAGCAATTGTGTTATAATTATGTTGTAAAATGTCCACATTTAGACACTGTGATCGCCGATTACTGGAATTTCGCAACAAGCCCTTCTCCCTTACAATGTTGATGAGAGGTTGGTGACGCTAACTGCCGCTTCAGGTGCGTGATTTACCACATCCAGAGTACTTGTAAGTTTCTTTCCATCTTCTGCATGGCGACGGGAATGAAATTTTAAAGCCTGCTTGCTTCCGAGAAAAACGCCGCACACATCACATTTATACGGTTTTTCTTTAGTGTGGACACGGTAGTGAATCTGCATGTGAGTTTTATATGCGAACGTTTTACTGCACGTTTCACACTTAAACTTCTTCTCTCCCGTGTGAATGAACATGTGGCGATTTAAATACGACACGCACGAGAATGCAGCAGCACAAATCTTGCATTTGAACTCCCTTTCTCCAGTATGTACAAGCCCGTGTCTTGCCAAGTCTCCTTTTGATGTGCATCCCAAGCCACACTCTAAGCAAACGTGGGGCTTGACGTTGCTGTGTATGCGGCGGTTGTGCTTGTCCAGTGTTGATTTTGATCCAAATACTTTCCCGCACGGCTTGCACGCGTATGGCTTGTCGCCTTCGTGCATCACTCGAGTGTGTTCACTTAGATTGTATTTAGTAGTGAAAGAATTGCCACAATCGGCGCACGAGAAGGGTTTTACATCCATAAGAGATGACTGGGAATTGTTTGGATTACAAAAACTGATCGACGTATTGCTTTTACTTAACGGTTGGCGCAAATTTGGCAAAGACTGATTTCTTGGCCTCTTGTCACAAGCAACTTTATGAAGACGATTTGCCAAAAACAAATTTTCCCTTGTGTAGTTAACAGCAAGCTTATTCTTGCTGTCATTACAGCTAGAAAGCTTATTTCGTCTCGTATGGAGACTAGGAGGCCGATTTTCCTTGGTAGACTGACAAACGGTCTTCCGCATATGACGTTCGAAGTCTTTAACAGAACCACGGTTACTGCATTTGTGAGATTTGGCGCTTTTGGTTATGCAATTGTTCCCTTTATGTTCAAGCCTGGAAGCAGTGTTTAGTCCGTAAGTCACATTACAGCCGGCATGCTTTCGCTTATGTGTTTTAAGAGAATGCTTCAGCGCAAAAGTACTACCACAATGCTCACACTTATGTGGTCCTTCTTTCCTTAGATCTTTGTAATGCTTACTTGAATTGGTATTTTCACTTGAATTAGTATAAAAGCACGAACGAGGAAGCTCAGTGACATACGGTGTGCCAGTATTCGTGTATGTGGAGGCGTTGACCGTTTGGTTTTTAGCAGACCCAACGCCGCCTCCACTATACTTGTGTGGTATTTCCCCAAACTGCCCTGGGAGTTTCTCTATTTCCGCGTTACAAATATTATGTAAACCGACAGATTTAAACACAGGCGCACAAACATGGCCGGTATCCGATAAACACGAAAAAGTATTACCACAACCAGTGCACCTTTCTTTTACCATACATACCAGAGGTCCATTATTACGGTTGTTGATTACTCGCTTGGCTTGTTTTACGGGCAAGGTAAGTTCATTTTCAGCCTCGGTTTTAAATAGAAGTTCAGAATTTATAGGCTGTAACAGAAGAATAGGATAGCCTAAATCCTCTTCTGGTTCTTGTTTAATTTTTACAACTTCACCGGCTAAATTCATAGATGTTTCCGTAATTTGGCAAATTGGCTACTCGGTAGTCGACACGAGTGGAGTTCTCTACATACGAAGAAGGCCCTACACGGCGAGAATTTTCAGGTAAACATCTCCTAATTGCGTGGTGTTTATGGTGTTCATCTCAATTGGTTTCCAACCACGAAAAAAAAAAATAAATAAACAATTCGAAAATGCACCACCGATTTCATGCGTTGCTTTCATGTGTTGATTCCGTTTATAGTCACGCGGGGTTCGAACATATGGTCAGTAGTCCCAGTTTTGTATTTAACCACAAAGCATTGCAAGACAAAACATAAACAAATGGACATAAATGCGTGGTAAATCGCTACTCAAATCCAAGTTAATTGGTTTATTTGATACGTAAAATACATTCGCGTTACAAATTAAAAATCTGAGGTACTGATCTACAAATGCAAATCCAGAACACTCACGTCCTGTGCTTTGCCACTGATCATTAAGGGCAATTACATCGATTTTTACTTTAATATCTTACCTTCGGGCCTCAAACACTATACTACTACTATTCCAAGGTCTTTGCTCAAACACGACAATTGGACGCAAAACAAGCGGTAGCTACACATTAAGTATGTCCGATGCAACAATTTCATTACAAAGGGTTTCAAAGGGTTTAACGAGCGTTAACCACTCCTGGTCATCTGCCCGAAGCCCTAAGGCCCATGTCTGCAACAGCCAGATTCCCAGGCGGTCACCCACCCAAGTATCAATCCAGCCCAATGCTGCTTAACTTCGGGGATCTGACGAGAACCGGTATCATTACTGTATCACCAAAACAAGATCTGGGGGCCGCCATTGTTTTGCTGGAACGCGCAGAAATTAATGCCGGTAGATGGTAGGCCTCAGTTTCGACACGCAGCCGAATGAGATAGCTCGCGCGTATAGCTTGCCCTACTATACTACTACTATTCCAAGGTCTTTGAGCTTGCCGAGCTACAGCTGTATACGTTTCGGCTCAGTACCGACTGAGATAGCGCGAACATCAAGCAGATGCGACTTCCGGTTTCGATTTTAAGCGCTTCTTACGTTGGCAGAAAGCCAAAGCCTTTAATCTGAACGCCGGTTCGCCAACAAAAATGAGATGTCACGTACCAAATTGTGAGAATATTTACCGTTTCCGTGACAAAACTGTATCCTTTCATAAACTGCCACATGTAGGCTCCAGCAGACGCGCTGTTTGGTTCACCATTTTAGGGTTGTCAGACGATATGGCCTTGCTTTCTACGCCGTACGTATGCTCGGCCCACTTTGAAAACAGGGATTTTCTCCATTCAACATCGGCGGATAACCCACAGGGGCTCGTCACAATATACGCGAACGTGCGGGCCAACAAACAACCCGCGCACTGCAAGACGAAGATTACGACGTAGTTCCAGTTTTGAAACCTGATCAACCCTTGGTAAGTTTAAAAAAAAGTATGATTTAAAAATAGTTGCGCTTAGACACTGTGTGTAAGAGGGAGTGGGTATGCAGGCTAGGTCGACACGTAATTGTTCTAATGAATACCTCAGTGTTGTAAGTTAATACATTAAATTAAAAAGTAGGCACCTATCAACCAAAGAGGAAACCAAATAAAAACAACCGGTTATCATGCCAGCCCCTTCCATCATACGTATTTTCTAATTCTCGAGTCCCGAAATCCCCC
>JAHWFP010249036.1:345-25447 GCA_023313725.1 Lithobius niger
GGCGTTATTCTAGTCGCTAACACGCGATTGGTCACAGCGACAGCGTCGCTGATATGCGTAGTCCAAGGGGCCTCCCAACTAAACACCGGCACCTTCCTACCCCCCCCCCCCCGCCTCCGACAATAACTCCCTCCCAAAAACCGCACCACAAAAGAGAACTGCTCATGGCGCACAAATGGCCAATTGGTAGAATGGAAAGAGGGGGGGTTGAAGAGAAGAACCTAGCGGAACACATGGGAAAACCAGAGCAAATGAGGAGTGGTCGAATAAATCTGGCCTCTAAAGGAGGAAATCGCAGTGAGATGAAATTTACGACTTTCATCCCTCCCCCCCCCCCCCCCAACCAACCAACTTACGTTCTTATCGATACTTCGGTAGCTTTTTAAGCCCTTAAAAGATAAATTTCAATGGTTTATATAAACCTAGTACGTACAAGTACAGACTTGTATCTAGATAAATATCAAATATCAATGAAATTTCCCTTTAAAAAGGTTGTGAATGAATACCTTTGGTTTCATCTCTGTAGCTCGGTGGTATTAAGTTACTGAAAACGTTTTTGAGAATTTGGTTTATTAAGTATCTAGTCACGGGTAGCAGGTTTTGGTATAATACCCAACAACGTTTTAACAGTGTTTTTTTTTTATTGTTGTAAAGACGCCGTTTCGTTGTTGTCCGAGCAGGTACTAGTACTGTCTGCGGCCTTGCAGTGCTGGAAACACCGGTTCCCGCGGTTGCGGAAGTTAAGCAGCATTGGGCTGGATTGATACTTGGGTGGGTGACCGCCTGGGAATCTGGCTGTTGCAGACATGGGCCTTAGGGCTTTGGGCAGATGACCAGGAGTGGTTAACGCTCGTTAAACCCTTTAAATCCTTTTAAACCTAGTACTGTCTCACACCATTATCAGGTTGAAAGTCCTGCGACGTCCACAAGAATACATCCTCCAAACTAAAACGCTGTCTGAAGGTTTTCTTATGCCGATACTTACATTACACGTGTTCATGTCATGTATCCCCTAATGAACGATGGACATGACGTCCAACCAAGCTTTTATCAAGTGAAGGAACACGACGGCTGGACCTCCTAAAACTCAAAACTGGAACTTCTAAAACGTAAAGGGGGAACTCCTAAAACTTAAAAGGTGGAACTCCTAAAATTTAAGGGTGGAACTCGTAAAACGTAAGGGTGGAACTCGTAAAACTTAAGGGTGGAACTCTTAAAACTTAAGGGTGGAACTCTTAAAACTTAAGGGTGGAACTCTTAAAACTTAAGGGTGGAACTCGTAAAACTTAAGCATCGACCTCCTGAAACTTAAAGAGTCGAACTCCTAAAACTTAAGGTTGGGATTCCTAAAACTTAAGGTTGGAACTCCTGAAACTTAAGGGTGAACTCCTAAAACTAACAGGCGTATTCCAGAAATCCACTCAAGTGTGAGTGGGGCTAAAAGCGAGTGTAAGGGTCAAAACGCATCTACAGAAATACCCCCAGACGTTAGGACATTGTTGACCCTTATACCTTAGATGTTTGCACTCACATTTGCCCTCTCACACTTGCACTCGGCGTCAAACTTTTAAAACTTAAGGGTCGAACCTCTAAAACTTATGGCTGGGATTTCTAAAACTTAAGGTTGGGAATCCTAAAACTTAAGGTTGGAATTCCTGAAAGTTAAAGGTGGAACTCCTAAAATAATGGGTGAAGCTCCTAAAATTTAAGGATGGAACTCCTAAAACTTAAGTTGTTACTCCTGAAAGATAAGTTGTAACTCTTAAAACTTAAGGTTGGAACTCCTAAAACTTGAGGGTGGAACTCCTAAAACTTAAGTGCGGAACTCCTAAAACTTAGGTGTGGAACTCCTAAAACTGAAGGTCGGAATCATAAAACTTAAGGTTGGAAATCCTGAAAGTTAAAGGTTGAACTCCAAAAACTAATGGGTGAAACTCCAAAAATGTAAGGTTGGAACTCCTAAAACCTAAGTTGTAACACCTAAAAACTTACGTTAGAACTCCTATAAAGCTTAAGTTGGAACCGCTAAAATTTGAGGGTAGAACTACTTAAACTTTTAGTTACTATCGATTGCACTCTGAAGATACACTGACATTGAACGTTTCGTGTCGTCAGTCAGGGACAGCTTGAAGACAAAATACCAGAGACACGTTAGACTGAAATTTCCTAATGTAAACCCTTTTTGTTCCGAAAAGGTTAGGGCTTCTTTTTTTTTTTTGGCTACCTATCCGCCTTTGTTGATTCGTAGCTTCATTCTTCGATTTTTGCCACTGAAGTTCATTTTTTCGATTCAGCCTCATTTTCGACTCAGCAAAATCTTTCTTTAATTCTTTTGTATAGAGTTGCCGCCGTATTGGCACCAGTATGGGTTTTGGAGGGTATAACTACAAGGTGCACTACATAAAAATGGAAGGAAAAACAACGGAAGAGCGGATTTCTTAGGCTTAAAATAACGTTGTTTTCTCCAACAACAAAAATCACGCGTTTAGGTCTAAGAAATCACTCTTCACAGCATCGGCTTCAGTATGACGCCCTTCTGTTTCTCTCTGCAGTGCCCTTTGCAGCTAACCCATTAAGGCCCCAGCATAAAGTTATATACAATAATACTACGTCGTGTCACTGCTCTATAACGTAGTATTATTGTATATAACTCTATGGTGGAGCCAGTACCTGGTTAGCTGCAAGGGGCACTGGAGGGAAAAAAGAAGAGCGTCTTACTGAAGCCAATGCTATTAGACTGGATTTCTTAAGCCTATAACGCGCGATTTTTGTTGTTGGAGAAAACAACGTTTTTTTAAGCCTAAGAAATCCGCTCTCAAAGCACTGTCTTGACTAGAAGTGCCGTTTTTCCGTTACATTTTAATCTAGTGCACCTTGTAGCTATTACCTCCAAATGGTGTCTCGTAGCCAATATGACGTCACTTGCCGCTGCTCTATTAAATTACGATAACCAATATTATACTTTTGGTGAATAACCAAAATAACGGGATACGATACGGCAAAAAAGTAAATGAGTAAGTTGGGCGCAAGGAGACAATACGACCAACAAAAAAAAAAAAAAAAAGATTCAAAATCGGATAATAAATAAAATGGTTACGATGATATTTAAAAGCTAACTCTGAACATGCTGACTGCACTGTAGTGAAGCCAACTATATACATAATACCAAGAATTTAGGTTTGGGAGGAGAATTTGTAACTCTAATTCCCTATTGAAACACGTTAGATTCGTCCCCATTAGTTTAGTCCGAGTTTTCAGAGGGCGCCACGTGTTCTATCCGGTAATTTTTGATCATTTTTCAGCCCAAAGTAAACTAAATTACAACTAAGCTACGCTAAATAATAATTAAATATACGCTAGTTCCGCTTAGTTTAGTTTAATTTAATTTTAGGCTAAAAACTGAGTAAAAATTCCTACAGAAAACATGTGGCACCCTCTATAAACTAAGACTGAACTAAGGCGAATGTATCTAGGACGTTTCAGTATGGGTCTCAGTCACAAATTCTCCCCAACCCCCCAACCCTATAAATTCTTGATAATACGTTTAGTTGGGATGAGATGCATGTATGAAAGTTAGCAAAGTTGAACTGCAGCAACGCCCACAGCGGAAGCAGGTTGGCACTGGGGAGGGGGGGAAGGGGTACCGGAGAAGCTGCAGGAGAGGCTACGGGAACCAGGTAGACCGGCGGGGGTGCAGCTAGTTTTCTTTACTTAATCAGTTTTTACGTAAAACAATACTGTACGGTAGTATATTTTAAGGCCAAGCTGCAAAAAAAAATTCCCTTTTCAATGTTTTAAGCCTTGAAATCCGGTTTCAAATGTAAGACTTTTGGAACTGAATTGAATGCTACTTATGAACTCAGAAAAGAATGCTCATGAATGTCAATTTACGCTTTGCATGAGAATATCTGTGGTCCAGTTAGATTGCGAAACTCAAATCAATCTTTGTTTTTAATTGAATCGTCCCCCGTCACTCAAAACGTTTCTCTCCTTGAAAGAAAGGGGGAACCAACTCGCTCTCTCAGTTCGTTCTAGTCCCGTTTTCCTTTTTCGTCGTCGTGGGGCGCAAGAGTCGGTGTCCCATAATTCAAAAGGCCCACCACGACAAGCAAGCAGACGGGCAAAATGGCGGCTTAGGGACCCATTCATTCTACCACTAGGCGGAGGCGGAGACACTTGCAAGGGACGCTGGGGGCAAAACGAGAACGTTCCTTTCTCTTTCAACTGCTCGTCCAACGAATTGACGTTTCTTCGGGAATAAGCGTGAATATTCACGTCAGCTTTGGATATTTCTTACCCGGTTAAAAATGACGACGTGTCTTGGTTAGTTGCTACCGACTTGGCTTTTAAATGCCTACAAATCCGTAAGATGTGGGAGAATCCATCAGTACCTTCCTAAAGCACCGAACAGAACGAACCAGACGCACCACTGTTGGTGACAGTTCAGCTCATTCCTTACTACAGCCGTGTTGATGTGGCTTGCCTACGTCAACCATCGTCAGCAATGAATCTGTTTCCGGTAGCTCGCGCATGCTCAATAGCTCCACCACTGGTAAACACCCGCACCCACCTTTCCGAGATGGTTAGCAATTTGGCATTGCTCGCGCCTGGTTACATCCATTAGCCTAGCGTGGTCCAATCAATTAGCCACGTCTGGTCACGTTAAAGGTATGACGTAACGAGTGCTCTGCTGAGCTTGTTGATTTAGATGAGCTTTGATTGCAGTTTCGGAAGGTAATAAACGGCTGTTCGCCCTGTTCGGTCGTTTAGGAAGGTACTGATTGTTTCGCACTTGCGTCATCTGCGACCGTTTGCACAAGGCCGTCTGGGAGAGAAGGTGGAGGTTTCGATTCCGGTTCCAGGCCAGTTGAATCGACATCACAAGAGTCTTACTTTACCGAAGCAACGTCGTTAAGAGGTGTTAATTTTTCAACCCTCGCGAGAAATAGGGCGGGTCCGTCAATCTTGCAATAAATTGGACCTTAGTCCCTCCATCTTACGATAATTTTCGACTTAATCCCTCCATCTTGTGATAAATTTTACCTCAGTTCCTCCATCTGGCAATAATTTTTGACTTAGTCTCTCCATCTTGCAGTAATTTTCGACTTAATCCTCCATCTTGCGATAATTTTTGTCTTAGTCCCTCGATCTTGTGATAATATTCGATTTTGTCCCTCGATCTTGTGATAATTTTCGACTTTGTCACTCGATCTTGTGATAATTTTTGACTTAGTCTGTCCATCTTGCAATAATTTTCGACCTAATCCTCCAACCTTGCGATAATTTTTGTCTTAGTCTCTTCATCTTGCGATAATTTTCGACTTTGTCCCTCGATCTTGTGATAATTTTCGCCTTAGTACTTCCAGCTTGTGATAATTTTCGCACTAAGGCAAAAATTATCACAAGCTGGAAGTACTAAGGTGAAAATTGTCGCAAGATGGAGGAACTAAATGCAAAAATTACCGCAAAATGGAGATATTTAGCCCTCCATTTTACGATAAGTTTCACCTTAGCCCCTCCATCTTGTGATAATTTCCGACTAAGTCCCTCCATCTTGTTTTAAATGCAACCACTGTGTCGATCATTTTCCTCAAAACACTCGTTGCATTCCTCAGTTGGCAAAAACACTTCACATAAGGGCTCGGTGATTTTTCTTCCATTTCGGAATGCAACTCGAGCTTATCGAAAAGCGATCGACATTAAACTAGGCAGTCGTGGCATTACCACGTACTGAAAAAAAAAGGCTAGATAGCCTATATAAGGTGTACGGAGGCCTTGTACACCATTAATTTCCGAAAAAATGTCCGGTATTTCCTTCCCCTGCCAAGCATAAGACTGACAGAGAAGGCGTCCCATAAATAAAACTTATGTTTCAACCTCTACCCGTCATCAAGCGTTTAGTAGCAGTATGGGTAGTAGAAGATTGCTTGGAAGGGGGGGGGGGGGGGGTAAACTTAATGGTCGGGTGCTCGTCAGTCAGCTAGGGTGGCTGTGGCGCGGGGGGCGTGTCCGTGGAGGCAGTTTCTGCCGATTGAAGCGGCGATCCGTCGCTAGAGGCTCTAATTGTCCTTCTGCAAATCAGCTTGAGCGGGACAGGCCGCCATTACGCCTGCCACAAGGGCGCACATTATCCCGTCACAGATTACAGGCCTCGAGAACCCACATCCTCCTGGGCAGCCGACAATCAGACGGGAGAGACAGAGGCAGACCACCACAATTACAGTGGACGGACGGGACCAGGGATAGGAGGCGCCACGCCCCCGCCTCATACACTATGTCAAGAAACGATCAAGAAAAAAAAAATTAAAGCCAAGAGGAATAAAAAAAAAAAAGAAAAAAAAGGGAAGAGCTAAGACATGTTGGCGTCTTCGGCGATCAGAGCGACAACTAAGTCATTTGGAAGAGGCTGTTTCAACGAGTTGCCCAAGTTCAAAATCTGTGCGAGCTGGACAATGACGCACTTCAGCGAACAGGGTCCATTTACGCAACGGATTCTGGCTAATAGAAGTTGATAGAGAAAGTGTCGTTGCCAGGGTAACATTAACGGACCCTGTATGGCAACTCCTCCACGCTGTGATGGGCGTAAGTCAATTACGGACTAGGGATGCACCGAATACAAAATTTTCCGAATACCGAATATACAACCGAATACTTAAGTTGCCGAATACCGAATATATAACCAAATACTCATCTTACCGAATACCGAATATACAACCGAATAGTTAAGCTGCCGAATACCGAATTATTCGGTTCTGTGCCGAATAATGGCCGAATACCGAATTATTCGGCCGAATACTTGACCGAATACCTGTCACTTAAACATATTTGATCATTTTTTCCTTCTTTTAGAAATGTCAGAAGACAATTCCTCGCAAACCAAAAAGTAAATGCTTAGCTAAACGTTCTTACATTCACACAATTACTTAAATTAATACTAAAAAATATTCGGCCGAATACCGAATATTACTCTTCGGCCACAATCAGTATTCGGCCGAATACCGAATAGCACTATTCGGCCAAAATCAGTATTCGGCCGAATACCGAATACTTGAATTTTTGGCCGAGTACCAAATAATTACCGAATATTCGGTGCATCTCTATTACGGACTTGGGATTAATTGACTCAATTAATTAGTCTGCTCTTGTGGACTTGGTTGAACTGATTCAGCATTGGGCAATTCCACGCACAACCAATTTAGGGTTGCTCATCGCATCTTGTTTCTTTGTCCATTGTCTTTCGTAGCACGTCGGTGGATGTTGGATTGTTCCTCAACACCATGTCCGATTTTTTTTATTTTCTTTTCTTCTTCTTTACAAACCATCGCTGGATGTACCGCTATCAATGTGCAAAATATGGTTTTCATTGATGTAGTAGGTATTGTGTGATACAGTTACAAAGCTTGCATTCGAGTGTGTTCATAAACGGGCACACTCTGCTCGGCTTTTGGCCTCGCTTCGCTCCAAAAAAATGGGGTTTTGTCAATTTACTCGCTGGCGGAAATGTACATTACTTGACAAGTTGTGAACCTGTGCATACCTGGGTGTGGTTTTGGCCTCACTCCTTGTTTACATTCTCAGAGAGATGCTGCCCTCTAGTGGAAGTTTTCAAAAGTAAAATTGTCTCCATTAAGTGCACATTGGGCCATTGAGGGTGGCTGTGTGTGCAACACAACATTCACGGGGGGGGGGGGGGGGGGAATAACAAAATTGTCTACGTTTGTAGACAGTGGGGCATGAAAGGGTTGATTTCTCTTCGTTTAGGCCTATCTCTTTGGTGGAGCCAAGCGAGGCTAAATGCCTCCAATGCAACCATTGTGTCCGCATCACGAAATAAGAACTGCATCAATTACAAACAGATGTTGTATATTTGATAGCGCTACACCCAGAAGTAGTTTCAAGCAAGAAAATTTAAATTCGGACATGTTGTTGAGGAATAATCAAGGTGACAAAACCATATCTATATCTTAGTCAGGGCCGTAGCAAGGAATTTATTTTATAACCCCGCACCAGAATTAAAATGGAGCGTCTGCCCCTTCCTTTTCTCCATTAACAAAAAACCCATTCCCCAATTAATTTTACTTTCTTGCTTGCGAATACGAGTTTTTTGAAAACTTTTTTTTTTCCCGTCGTGCAAATGTAACCACACCTGGCTTCTTAACTGAGAGGCCGATGATGGCGTTTTGCTGCAATTGCAAACTAATAAACAGTTCGTTCTAACGAAGTAATTGAACATTTAAAAAAAAATAATAATCAGCACTATTTTATGGGTTACCGTTTCCTTATTTCAACAATATAATGCGGCTTCTGAAGCAGGCTTTTAAAAAAATTAATGGGTCATTTTCATATCTGGCGTGAAATTTTGTTGAAATTACGAACGTATATGATTAAATCATTCCGAATTGTAAGCTATATTCAGAAACAGGCTATTTTTATTTCGCTTACCAACAAAATGATCGTCTCGGGACGCGTAACCATGCTGTCGCTCTCATGGCAGCTTTCAATTTTTAACCATGTTTTTTAAGGCGATTTTTCTTTGTTCGGAATTTTACGACTTTTTACAGGATATGGAAAGCAGGATGTTTCATTTGAAACGTTTACCACCTTTTTACGTTACGTAGTTATCTGGAAAACTCAATATTGTAGTCCACTATAAAGGCCTCGTGGCCCTTCACGCTCCTTGGCCTCAAGAAAACCGCGGGGGTGCTGGCTACGGCCCTGATCTTAGCTGAAAGCAATGGGAGGATTTAAAAAGAATAAAGGCTACTAAAGTTGCACAAATAAACACAATGATCGCACAACGTTTCGGGGTTCAATTCATCCCGTTGTCAAGTGCTTAAAAAGTGAGGAAAACACATGTCAAAGTCAAGGAACACTGTAATTATGACGATGTCAAAACACGGGTCAGTGGTGCTCTCGATTGAGTTTGATCTTTTTATTTAAGCAGGAAATCGGCCCGAGGCCACGCACCCCGCACGAAAGAACAACAGAAAACAGATCAACAGAAAACAGAACAGAACATCAGAACAGAAAACAACAGGCCAACCATGGAACCACAATGTCAGCCCCTACAAAGAGCTCGATTGTCTTTAGACAACAATGCTGTCAAGAATAATGAGATGTCTCTTTCACGTCCAAAACCGTCAAAAACTACCGCTAGGCGCGCTTAGAGCGCACCTCCTCATAGCGTTGATTAGTGTTAGCGAGCACGCCCAAAATCGTGGTATTCTTCTCAATATTATAGTTCTCGGTGTGGCAATACTAAACGAACATAATTTTAGGAACGGTGACTATCCTTGAAGTCTTCGGCAATTTGTAACAGCGTACATGGAAGGATGAATTAACACATTTTTTTTATGAGAAAAGAAAAATCGTAGCAAAGCATACAGTACAATGCACACTTCTTTGTCTGTTCGAAATTCATGAAATTCAACCTCCGGAGTCTTTGCTTTGACGTCGAGTGGACAATGAGGTCTGTAGCAACAAGGCATCAAGCCACTGTTGCTAAACTTTAATAATATAGTGGCAGTGAAGTGTTTCAAGTTTAAAATCCCCGCATCACGTGACACGAGTACCTTCCACAATTCAATCTGGACCAGCGCTTTTTTTTTTTTTTTGGTGTGTTAGCAGCACGACTGGTGGCAAATCGGAAGCTAAGCGAATGACTCGTCGAATTTCTATAGTCAAGCCAAGGGTTCGCAAAAGCTCACAGCGTCCACGGCAATGCCGTGAGTTTTTTGCTAATTTGCTAAACTTGCGTGTAGATCCCGGCAATTTGCCTGAACCTCAATTGGCCTCATAATCCGCACAGTGCAGTGGACCTTTGAAATAAAAAAATGGCGGCATCGTTGCCATGGTAACCATGGCAATAGCGATAATAACAGCGGAAATTGACGAAATACTCGTGCGTGGGCATTATCCAAAGTTGAAGAACGTATTCTGTATTCGATTCAAACTGTATATAGTTCGTTACAATAAACGTAAACCACGGAAGAAGCTTCAGCCTGAAGGGCCGATGAGCACGCTTCTCGGACGTATCGAAACACAAACCGTGTGTTATACTTACTTACCTCCACTCGTAACGACAAACCGTTTTAAAATTGAATGTTGGATTTTAAAAATAAAACTTGATCAGCCAGTTCTGATCTTTCTTAAATTTATTTTAACGTCCTAATATGAATGATACATTTTAAGCGATTAATTTTTTATTTTTATCGTGATCAAGTTGTTTTATTGACGCTGAATAGTTTTGATCCCCATGATGCGTTGCGTTTCTTGTTACTTGACGACAGTGCCCTCTGGCTGTAAATCGCTGAAAGCAGGTACTAGTTTCGTGCAAATGTTTACAGTTTTTCAGAGAAAGAGTAGCAGTACCTATATTCTTCTACCCTGATAAAGGTATACGTAGTATAAGTTAGTCTTAGGTTTAGAAATGGCGCCGATTTTCAGCTCTGTCGAGTCATAACGCCAGGAATTCAGCACAGCAACAATGAGGTCGAGAACTTAAGCCATTAGGAAAACAGCTTCTTTTCTGCGTTTATGGGTGCAAATCGGGAAAAGGCGGGCACAATTGAGACGTAAACGTACTTAAAAGGTCCCTTCTGTGCCTAACTTCTGGAATAGACCTCGATACCCGAAATACAACTAGACCTGACCGCCATGTTTGACACTGCAGTACGCGCACCGTCCGCTCGAGGGGGCGCCGTGGTAGTCGATGTCGTCGTTATAAGTCCTTCCTGTCACGCTTCGCCCGTCACCCGTCGTTTGTCATCATTATGACCATCCCACAATGCACCACTAATGAAGCCCCCTATGAGCGGAAAGGGGCAAAAGAGCGATGGTCTTTTGTGCGCCATCAAACAGTCGACAGAGGTCGCCCCAGACCCCTTTCACGAGGTTGGCACCGAAACGAGAGATTGGCTTCGCCTGCCCGTAAACCTACTAGAGTACAAGACCGACCCTGTCATGAAACCAGTTGTATATAAGGACGGAGGGGGGATTGGGGAGGAAAAAGCCACCGCCGGACAGTCTACCCAACCCCCTCTTCTTTCCAAATCACACGGCGCTTTCACTTGCGGGACAGCTGGTGTCCCACAAGACGGGGGAAGAAAAGATCCAGTAACAAGTGACCTGCCTCGCACCACCGGGCGCTCGGATTTATGCACGGCGCCCCTTCGTTCGTCTAGGTGTACCTGACCGTTATTCTTGCGACGGTAGCCACTAACTGCAAGGTGCGCCCGGAATATTTTACGTTCATATTCTAGCATGTTCATATTCTAGCATCTACACAACAACGAGTAGTTCTTGCGATTAACCCCACCCACAAAAAAAATGCTTGCTGTTGCTCACAACCAGACATCCCGCCTTCACCGGCCGGAAGAAATGATCAACCGTGCTTGAAAGTTGGTGGCGACCAAAGGTGACGACAGCGTGTTGATGTCTGAAGCAATTCATTAAAAAAAAAAGCCTTAAAATTTTACAACTATGCAGTAAAAAACACAACGTTTAGGGGATTGCTGAACCCCTTTATCACGTCGGCCGTCCAATGGTAAAAAGAAGTAACCGACATTTTTTTGCAAATTGAGTTAGGGATTGCTATGGCATAAAGAAGCAACGCTCTATCATCCTAGAAAATAAAAAATACAATTTTTTCACAACTTTCCTAGATATTGAGGGTGGCATAAAGAAGCAACTAACACTTTTTCTTGATTTTTCACACTTCTACAATGGCAAAAAGAAGCAGTTGTATTTCCCATGAAAGAAAGAAGTAACAAGCAAAATTTTGCTAAATTCAAAAAGAAGCAACTGCAGTTGCAATGGAAAAAAAGAAGTAATACACTTTTAGTCTTGCTTTTATCCAATTCAAAAAGAAGTAACCTACAAAGTCTTTGAATGGCAATAAGAAATAACTGCATTTTGGAATGGGTGAAGGAAGAAACTCACGTTTATTGACTCTATTTTCTGAGGCAAAGTCAAGTTGATAGCAAAATTATATGAAACGAAATAACAGCATATTTTATTGGAGAAGTTTATAAAACCGACTACGGAAACAAAGAAATGTGAAGGTTTTAAGTCAGAAAATTATTGATTTTTTATTTTTAAAAAGCCGCATTATTATTTTTGTTTTGTTTTGCCGATACTGAAAAGTGACAAATGTCGAGCATATATACATTTCCTGTGTCTAACGTAACTTGAAGGGCAAAGCAAACATGCAAAAAATATTTCATGTCCGGCTGTATTAGATCTAACTGTGACAAAATGAAAACTACAGTTTTTAATTCTGTTAAAGATTTAAAATTCTCTCACCACCACCAGACAAGTGCAGTAGGCATGAACCAAAAAGCAAATTAGACAATAAACCTATGATATACCAACCTTAAGCTACAAGCCACAAGTAAGTCATTACAAAAGAGGACATGCTCCATACATGAAATACTTGCCATTTGAGCTAACAATTGCTCAAATGTATAAAGACTTCATTGCTGCAAACCCAACAAAAAAGGCTCCTTCAAACTTTACAGAAGAGCTTTTAATGATGGCAACATTAGCTTCGCTATCCCCAACGAATGACTTGTGTGATATTTGCTCTGCTTATGATTTGCATAAAAGTGACCATAACGATGATAATCCTGCCGAATTCAATGACCTGAATGGAAAAGTCGTAAAAACTTCGCAAAAGTTGCTCGTTAGTATTACGACAAAGATGTGGAGTATGCACGAGAACTCCGGGAACAAGGAATGGGTGTTTATTCGGTTGACCATAAAAAAGTGACACTACTTCCAAAACGTCCTATAACGAATGCTTTCTTTGTAAGCAGAATAGTTTCATTCCAGGAGACTTTTGCTTCACTACATAAAAGAGATAAAACAGAAAACAAAAAACAGAGAAAGCTCAAACACATATAAATTATATGGCATAAAGTCATTGCAGAAAGACTTGCTGAAGACATAGCTTCATCGTTTCAAAGCCATAAAGAGTGACCAAGAAATGGATGAGTTTGTATTTTGGGTAGATAACTGTAGCACACAAATTAAAAACTGGATATTGTTCACTCCAGGTAATAAATCAAGAATGGGAACCCAACAAGGTAACCATAAAATACTTAGAAAATTGAACGTAATTAGTGAGGTTCGTTTTGAAAAGTGATGAAGTGCATGAAATTCAAGACAATTTCAAATAGAATATGTAACTGCAGATTTCGTAAATCAAAAATTCAACGTAGATCTGCTCCCACCTGAACCTGACACTCCACGTGATATTTCAGAAACAGAAGATTGTTGATGACTTGGTGCCCCACGTTGATTTGAAAAAAAGAAAATCTTGGTTAGGAATGCATACAAATGATAATAGTCATGTTATTAGGTGATTAAAGGTTGTAATTAAAACAACCGGAATTACTGCAAACTTCCTCTTTTAAACAATGTTTTAAATTTTTTGCGAACTATGCAGTCATTTCAAACAATTATCTTTTTAAAAATGCGTTCAAAATTGTGTATTTCAGCTTTAAAGTAATTGGGATAATAATGCTATATTCATAAACTTTGGAAAAAATGGTTTTAAAAAATACCATTTATTAATAGTTACTTCTTTGTACCGTTGCAATTCCTGTAATATTTCTTTGGCAAAAAGAAGTAACTGCTTAAAAACTGTAAAAATTTGCATATATTTTTTGGTTTAATACATGGTTGGAATCAGCCCAAAAATTACATTTTGGTCACGTAAAAACATTTTTTGGTATCGTTGCCAAATGTTAAGGCAAGCAAAAAAAGTGTTTTTTGCATTTTACTTAAAACGAAGAAAATGTTGGTTGCTTCCTTTTACCATTGGACGGCCGACGTGCAAACAAGTTTAAAAGCACAGCACACGTATCATGCCATGGTCAAGGCCAACACAGATACACAAACAAATTTCAAACTTCTTGGCACTTGATAACAGGTGCAGCAAACCCCGAAACGTTGTGTTTTTTACTCAGGGTTCGTACACGGCCTTGAATAGCCCTAAATTTGAAAACCGTAAATTCAAGGCTTTGAAAAACCTTGAAAACTGGAATTTTTGTTGTCTGAGCCTTGCAATGGCCTTGAATTTTGTGAGGGTACTTTGTTTGGACTGTAGATAAAGACAGTAATATTAACTTAGGTATAAAATTGAATAAATAAATAGAAAACATGAAATAAATAAATAAATAGAAATAATTTGTCAGCCGAATCCTTTTCCTGTGTGAACCATGCTCCCCTCGGATTGAACTGGAAGCAGGAAAAGAGAGGTGCCCATGCAGTGCAAGCAATTTTTTGCCAGAAGGAGTACCTGAGCAAGTATTGTTCCACTGACTGATAGATACTGTATCTCTCATTCCTTCTTGTCCATGGGGAGGGGGGGGGGGAAGGGCATAATGTTTGTCATTGTTTACAACAGTTTAGCTTCCTACTGCACACTAAGAGCACAATGGTGACAACAGTGACATTTGGCAAAATACTGCATTTTCAAAGAGAATTTTGAGAATCTACTGTACAAAGAGCCTTGAAATTGGTCGTAAGCTGGCCTTCTTGAAAAGCCTTGAAAAAGCCTTGAGAATGGTTTTATCTGATGTACGAACCCTGTTTACTATACAGGGTTGTCTAAAAGTCTAGTCACACGCAAATAACTGCCGATATAATGGTCCTACGTTAATTCTGAAGACATATTTGTAATGTAAGTCAGATATGGGGAAGCCAATGAAGACATTTTCATTGACCTTGAAAACAGCATTCAAGGTCACCAGCATTCTATTTTCCAAATGGCGCAAGATACAGTACAAAAGTGAATTACAAAGTTGTACGCGAGTGAAAAACATGACAAACTGCGAAAACAGATTGAAAATCGGAGCATAATTGCAATAGTTATGAGGAAAACAAAATAGCAACAAAGTCTTCCCTGAACGTTTTAACTGTGATGCATGCCAAGGTTCAGGGTTCAGGGTTAAGACTTTTTAAGGCTTTTTTTGTGACTTGTCATCCTTGGTGGTTTTAATTTCTAACCTGTGCTGAAGAACACCACTGAAAATATGGTTTTAAAAAAAAACATTATTAATTTTAAGCGTGGTGTTAAAATTGGCCTGAAAGTTTCCCCTAATCGTAACGTTAGTAAAAGCTAACTTCAATATAATTATGTCTAGTGCTTACACAGAATTAGAACCTTCCTTCCCCTAAGATCCAATCCCCAAAATTATGTAGGCCCTTGAATTTTTCCGCTTAAAGGGTGATTGCAACCAAATGACAAGCTGCAACAAGCGAAGGAACACACAAATAAATTTCTTTTTGCACAACAAACAAGCCACGTGCCTCCTTAATTATTGAGTGTAAACTTGGTGCGCCCACGTGCACCAGAAAGCAAGCGGTAAAATTAAGCCTAACGACTCACGGGCGGTTTTTTTTTCTATAAATCGACCGTTTTGAAACGTAGATTTTGAACCTCTAGACAGGCGCCATCTAGTACCAGTGATGTCGTTAACCTTAACCCCTTGCTCTCTGGTCCACGTGGACGCAGCAATTTTACATTTAATAGTTAAAGAGGCACGTGGCTAGACTGTTTGTTGTGTAAAAAGAAATTTCTTTGTGTATTCCTTCGCTTGTTGAAATCAAGTGCTACATAGAACTATATAATGCTGCAATCTGTCATTCAGCCACGTTTTTTTCCATTTTTATACCTTAAGAGTTTCCATTTTCGTACCAGCAGCTAGACGTATAGGATTTCTGCCTAGGTACGCTGCATTAAAATTTGTCTCCCCCCCCCCCCACTCCCCCACAAAAAAAGAAGACTTTCACTTCAAGTTCAGAGTATATTCCTAACAATATCACCAGATCCCGGATGGCTCCAGCGGCTTAGGTTCAGCTTTACATCGCCGAGTTTCTGACCTTGTCACACAGGATGACCTCTTTGTCCGAGTTGCAGTTAAGGTCCCTTGAACTGCTGAGGTTATGTAAGGAAGGAGAGGGAAAATTTTGCTAAGACATGCCCAGTATCTTTAGCGTGTCACAAGTTTTTTACATATGACGATTGGCCAATATAGTAATTGTTATTACACAATGTAGGCTACTATTTTGACATTCGTTATAAACCACTCTGCAATAATGGAACCGTATCAAGTTGTGCTTTTGGTTCGAGTTCGGATTGCTCTGGGTTCTGTAGCAAAACAATAACCTAAAGTCTTAAATGAAAAGAAAAGCGCCACAATCACGCCCCCCATGAACTTTCAAGCCGAGTTAGCGAATAAATTCAGTCATCATCCAAACCACAGGGGTTTGTCGTCCCGTCGTCCCTCGCGCGTCGCACTCTATATATAGCATTAGCCAACACATACAATGAAAGGGTGGAACCAGCCAGAAGCCTTATCGTAGAACAATCTTGTTTTTTTTTTGTTTTTTTTATAATCACTATCATAATCACGGGAACTCGCGCTGAACGCCTTTATTGTCAACATTTCTCACGTTCCAAGTCATTATTTGTACCACTAGGTTGTCCAGAGCGATGTGAGAAGCTCTTCAGTTTTTGCTATCCCAGTCAACTTCCGGTAATGGCCGGGGCTTTTACCTCGATGCTAAAACGCTCCTCGGGTCGCTCTGGACAACGTGCGAGTACAAATAAAGACTTCGAACGCGAGACAAGTTATCATTAAAGATGTGCAGCGCGAGTTCCATTGATGAGAATAGCGCGTACGCGTAAAATTTAATAACACACAGTTGTTCTACAACAAGGCTTCTCATTATATGTATAGAGTGTACCAAAGCGACGCGCGAGGGACGACAAGGCCCTGTGATCCAAACCATCACTCAGCTGCATCGCGTTTATTCTCGATCCTGTTTTCCACCCGCCATCCGCAAAAATCAGGCAACAGAACATTCTAAAGGTACGTCGCGCTATTTTTGGCCAACTTTCACGTCCCTCAACCCCAAAGAATATCACATTTTGTCACATCTAATCTCACCTCTCCCCCTAAAAAAGTAGTTCCGACCGATAGCCTTGCGACAACTACCGTCAGCTAAGAGCGTAAACACATGGTTCAGCAACAATCAAGATGCCGTACTTACAGTTTCATAATTACGATAGCATGCAAGACCATTCCGTATTTAAACAACGGCCTGACACATACTTGTCTTGGAAGAACCTCTCGACCACACAGACACGGTTTTACTACTGGCAAAAACCCAAGAGGAAGAAGGAAATATCAACGTAATCCTAACAATGCCCCCAATTATTTTTGTCGTGGTGTCGCCACCGTACAGACAAACTTTCAAGGGTGGGGGGGGGGGGTGTGGGGGAGCCGCTTTATCGTTCCCGGGGGGGGGTGGTTCCTTTGCCCCCCCCCCCCCCCGGCCCTTCTCCAAACCTACTCCCCTTGGCTTCCCGCAGCGACACGGCTTTGTCCCTGCCATGTTCGCAGCTGATAAGCCTGACCACACTGCTGGAAAGGGAGGGGGGTGGGGGGAGGGGAACGAATTAACGTGACAGGCCACGTCAGGAGCAAGACAACCAGAGCAGGGAAATCGAGTAACTTCAGATTTCTTTAGCTACTGCCACGACAGACGGACGCCCTTTTGGCCGAGAGAAGGAGAATGGATAGGCCAATTGCAGCCAGCCTGTTGCTTGCAAAGCTCAAGGTGCCACAGCTTATGATTGGCCAAGAAACGAAACAGCTATAGTACGAATGAGCCTGGGCTGAGCATCTAAAAGCAAGGTTCGCACAAGATCCACACAAAAAGTTAAAAGTACTTTATCGAGGACTTTCTCCAAAACTAATATGAATTTTCAAAGGACTTTTCTAAAAACAACTAACTTTTTTCGAAGACTTTTTATTAATCAACAAACTTAATCAAATAAAACTGGTGACCTTGAAATAGGGCTTAGTTTTAACAGTGAAGAGCCAGTACCATCCCACTAAACACTAAAATGGTAATGTTTTAATCATGCGCGGAAAAAAGCCGGTAGAAAAAAAAAAGCCGCGAATAAAAAGAGAGGGGAAAAACTGTTTTCTGGCCTTTTTTGTCGTGTTTTTGTTATTGTGATAGTTACGTACGTTAGTTTATAGGTCAGTTACCCTGGCTCAAATTTCACCAATAAAGATTTTTCCCCCTTCGGCTTTTTACCCATCAGCTTTTTCCAGACTTTTTTCCGCAGCTTTTTCCTCCTCTATATTTACCAGTGGTTGACAACTGATGAAAATGCAAGAGTAACAAAATTTAAAAGATAATTTCAGCAACATTTTACGACAAACATGTAAGTTTAAAAAAAAATGCCAAGTTTGTCTTTATCTGGCTGAAAGCTATAGGGCACCCTCTCAAATTACGTCAAAAAAATAAATTCAAGAACTTTCAAGGACGTAATTAACAATTTAAGGAATCCAAGGCTTTCAATTTCTTCTCTACAAATTCAAGCACTTTCAAGGACAAGTGCCTTGTACGAACTCTGTTTTAAAAAGGACATTTTTGGCATAACGGGACATGTGGGGCGTTTGCAGAGGGCATCTGAGGTACGTCCTACGTGTAGAGCTGTGCTAAGCACACTAAGACGTTTAGTTTTTAACCGTTTTCCGACGATATCATTTAACCAAGTAGAATGCACCAATCTTTTTCTAACCTATCGTGTGAAAAAGTGGAACAAAAAATGGTAAAGATATTTCACTACAGTAGTGAGGTTTCACGTGGACTAAACAGTACAGCAACACTGCAGTATCTGAAACTTTACAGGAAATGTAATTATTTGTGTTTCTTTGCTGTTGTGACTTCGGATCAGTTAAACCTTACCTTAAACATCAAACGAGTTCGTTTTTGTTTTCTAATTAAACTATGCTCCTCGCATTACTACTAGAAAGAATCGACATGACGTTTTTTTTTTGGTTGTAAAAACAGTAATTGTTTGTAGTTTACCGTTCAGTAGAGGGTTTTTTTTTAAGCCCCCGTTGTTACCCATTAATTCGGTTAAGGGGGGGGGGGATCTGTTGAACAAGCTGAATCAATATTAATTAATAAATAAATCGATTAATAAAATTAAATGTTACGTATACTTCCGTTCCTAAACCAACTTCCGTACATGGCTGCCATAGTGCCAAAACCGGTCACAAGCTACAACGCATTATCAGGCGGCGGCGCCACCGTACAGAGCGGGCGGGACGGTACAATCGCGCTGAACCGCTCAACAAAATGCAGCACTTCTATGCAAGCAAACCACTCTTCGACAATCTTTCACTAAGATCTCCACTCGAGGCTCGGCCATCTTGTCGCATGAGAAAAAAAACAGATGGGGAAATCAAAAGCTCGTCTTATTTTCGTCGTCTAAAAATTGTCGCCCCATTTCCTAACAGTCAGATGGTGGGTGGAAGTCCAATCTCGACCACGGAAAGAGAGGCAGAGTGACGCTCGGGAGGACTGTTACGATAATGCATTTGAGGAGCACCCGCTCTATATGACCAACAACTCCGGAAATTTGGTTGCATCGAATATGGATGCAACACACAACTTAATACGGTGTGTGCTATATTGTGACTAGGGACCGTTCAAGTATTACGTCATCAAGAGGGGGGGGAGGGGGTACGGTGTGGGACTTCGCCTACTGTTGATGATTACTGACGGGGTGGGGGGGGAGGGGGTGACTAGTTAATGAAGTAAGCACCGTTAACCCACTAAAACAAAATTTTGAAGGGTGGAAGTACGCAAAAAAAGGTCCTTGTGGATAAACAAGGAAAACACCCCTTTTGGGAAGGGGAAGGAGTGCGGGGGGGGGGGGGGGTTAAATTTAAAAAATATTAAATACTGGAGGAGGAGGTTTTGAACAATTGGTGACGAGGGGGGATTGAAAATGGCCAATTTCTTGATGATTGAACGTTCCCGCATTACCTAATAAAAAAAAAACCCGAATACTCCAGCTGCTGAACACCGAATACAGGCAGGAAACTGAATACCCGTAGCTGAAGACAGATAGGATAAATACCGAATTATTAGGCTGTACTGACTAAATATTTGGTCGAATACCAGCGAATTATATACGCGAGTTTAAATCCATTTTTTTTTTTAAATCCTTAACCCCAAATCACCGGTATTTTATTTAGGCAAAGACTGAACGTGAAAAAGCCAAGTCCGTACATACACCGCGAGCTGTGAGGGATCGCAAAGCGAGTGGTAACAGCCGAGTGGTCCGTGTCAGCTTCCAACCCAGTAAATGCTGGTTCGAATCCCACGATTTGCTTAAGGGACCGGTCATTATTTACCACAGGTTGGGGGGGCGCAATCATTTTTTTGGGGGGGGGGGGGTCATACATTTTTCACGTCCTGTCAAGGAGGGGGGGGGAGCTCGAAAAAACACTGACCAAACTGGAAGAAAAAGTCATATTTGGACCTCAAAATTGGCACTTTCAGCAGTCAAAATTTATAAAACCGCTTCAGCTTCTGGGGGTGGGTGGGTGAGCCCCCCCCCCATCATGTGAGTACAATTTGAAGCTATTAATAGGCTACCAATACTGCAAGCACGGTATAGTATTTTTCAATAACCTTATTTTGTAAAATAGCGTTGGTCCCCTGCTTTTTTTGCCTTCTTGTGT
This sequence comes from Lithobius niger, assembly GCA_023313725.1. Lineage (NCBI taxonomy): Eukaryota > Metazoa > Arthropoda > Chilopoda > Lithobiomorpha > Lithobiidae > Lithobius > Lithobius niger. Next base: position 20,910 of record JAHWFP010249036.1, read on the forward strand.
CTTTCAGGCGCTGACTATGTGTTACGGATGTGAGCATACAAGCAAACAGTGTTGTTCATCGTAATTATATTGTACGAAACTTGATACAAGATGAATGTAAGGAACATCGGTGTTTTACAGAACATTTTTCACCCACGTGTCTTTTCGTTAAAAAGAGGCACCCTACCGTTAATCGTCCAAAAGTTGTATTCGGCAGAGGCTGACTACTGAATTGTATTCGGCTAAGTACCGAATTCAGCCAAAATTAGCAGTTAATCGGCTAAAATTAGTATTCTGCCACACACCGAACATAGTTATTCAGTCAAAATTAGTATACGGCCAGATATTGAATATTACTTACTCAACCGAAATCAATACGCTACCAGATACCGAATATAGCTATTCAGGTAAAAATTTAGTATGCCGCTATAGATACCGAATATTGTTATTCTGCCAAAATCAGTATGCGGTTAATTATCGAACATAGCTACTTCAGCCGAAAACAGTACGCTGCCAGATTTGGTATTCAGCCAAAATTAGTATTCGGCCAGACACCAAATATTGCTTATACAGCCGAACTGAATACGCTGCTAGAAACCAAATATTGATATCTAGCCAAAATTAGCATTCGGCCAATACCGTTAATTGGGCAAATCAGTCTTCCGCCGAAAAACTGAATTTTTTGCCGGATAAAATTATCGAATATTCGGTGCGACTCTACAGAAAATTGCGTAACAAGACTCGCAGGTCTTGGTAGCAGGCAGGCATCACGTTCACATTCGGACCACAGATTTTAAAACGCACGTCGGAGGGACGGGAGGGAGTCGGAGAGAGAGAGAGAGAGAGAGACAGAGGGAGAAGGAGGAGGGAGGAGCAGGCAGACCTCCCCGTAGGAGGTTTATCAACGAACGGATCAGTTCATTATTTCCACATGAATTAAACAGTTAATCCTCCGTTTTCGGCTCTTTATCTCTATGGCGCTTTCTTATTCCGATTTTATCTTCGCAATTTATGGTGGCTATTACTTTTCAAGCCTCACGTTTGTTGCGTGGTTCCACATGGCAAGAACTGGAAGTATAAAGCCGATCGACAGCTCTCGCAGTAACCCCCCCCCCCCCTCTCCCAACCCCCTCCAACTCCTTCTCTACCAACCGTGTTGCAGTAGTTACAATCTACAATCGCCGGCCAGGGAGAACTTTTAAAACGCGATCATTCTACGACAGCCAGGAGAGACAGCTATACACATAAAAAAAAGTGTATATGTATATATATCCTACCACGAGACGACAACGAAAGCCTACGGGCATCACACAGGCATCAAATGACGTCATCCCCGCTCTGCCCCAGCATAATTATAGCTAATTGGTACAAGATTAGCATCGTAATTTCCCTTGCTGTGTCATAAATTTAATTTATGCTCCAATCACACTGGGCTGGTTGGCATGCCATACAGGGCCGAAATGGTCCCCGCGTAAAATAAAACGAACGACGCCATCATAAATTAGATGCGTATAAATCAAACGGTGCTGACCTCTATGTGACGGAAATGACGCATTATGGCAAGGCAGCCCACTTTATCTAAGTCTTGTTTCTTGTTTGTGGTTGTTTTAAAGATTGTGCCGAACCGTCATTTGCTAATCTTGGCTTCATTTAGATCTAAAAGACATTGGCATTTTATTTTCATCAAGTCTAAATTCCGCTCGCCGGTCGGAGTCAATGTGCCACGTTGGCCCAATGCAGAAAATTACATCGGAATGGCTCGGGAACGTTAAAGGGGGATTGCCACCAAACGACAAGCTACAGCATCTATCTATAGAGCAGTGACACGACGTAGTATTATTGTATATAACTCTATGCTGGAGCCTTAATGGGTTAGCTGTAAGGGGCACTGCAGAGAGAAACAGAAGGACGTCATACTGAAACCGATGCTGTGAAGAGTGAGTGATTTCTTAGACCTAAAACGCGCGATTTTTGTTGTTGGAGAAAACTACGTTATTTTAAGCCTAAGAAATCCGCTCTTCCGTTGTTTTTCCCTCCATTTTTATGTAGTGCACCTTGTAGTTATGCCCTCCAAAACCCATACTGGTGCCAATATGGCGGCAAATGTCACTGCTCTACAGACAGACTGTTTTGCCCTGCTTGGGCTCGTCAGTAGAGAATGGACGAGGTACCAAGCTCAAGCATTAGTTGGATTTTTAACAGTAGTTTCTGCTGTTTAGCTTGCTGAATACAGGCTAGTTTTGAGCTTGTTAATATACCATCAGCGAGGTACCTATACGCTCTCATTCACAGAGTATTCTCTACTGACGAGCCCAAACAAGGGCAAAACAGTCTGTCTAGAGATCTCTGAGCGACAGCAGCATGATTTTTAGTGATTTAAAACTTGAGATAAGGTCAACATTATTTTTTGACAAACACGCAACTAAATTAGTTAAACGCATAGCAAGTTTGTCTCTTTATCTTTCTCAAAGCTAGGGAGGACATTATTTTAAATTACGGCAAAAGAAATGAATTAAAGGATTTCAATTTTCGAGGACATAGTTAGCACTTTCATGGAATTCCGAGCCGTGATTTTTTCTTATTAATACATTTTTCAAGCGCTTTAATTAAAGGACTTCAGCTACCTTGAGTTGAGTTGAGTTGAGTTGAGTTTTTTTTTTTTTATTTCAGGGAGCTTGGGCCCGAAGCCATGCACTCCCTACTACAGAAAACTCATACAAGTCAAAATGAATACGCAGAAAATATGGCACTAATACCAACACAATTCACTATACCTGCACGCTCCATAGCTGTTTGCTGTGACATGCATATCACGTGAGTGGGCTAGTCCTATCAGACGGCCAAACAGCCGTTGTTCTCGTTCGTCATTGGCTAACTCATGGTGACGTCACGGCAAACAGCCATTGCGCATGGTTTAATCAGGGACGTAAAGGTTTGGGTTATATTTAAACAACACAAGGCAACGGTGAAGCGGAATGGAAATGTTTGCGTACCAGGCTAGCTTTGCAGGATTCCGCCTAATATTCGAAGTTTTCAAAACGGGATGCCAATTTGTTACAGCTATAGCGTCACAACCGCTGTTACGTCACACCGAGTATCGACCCAAAACAATAACCGCCGACTGAGTTTTATGAGCTATAAAATTTAACAAAACAGGAATCTAAAAAAAAAAAAGCGAACTTTTTGATACACTCAAAACTGTTTTATTGACAACAACGCATGGCACAGCTACCTCGATTCTTTTGCCTCCATAAAAAAAAATCGGTGAAACCTTCAGTACCGAGAAATATCATCCTACCATCGCATTTCCCGTGGCTGGATGCGTCAATTTTCAATCACATCCCTGCAATCAACTGGTCTTTATTTATTTTTATTTTTATTTCATTTCACCCTTTTGTGAAGCTATCGGATGAATACGAGTTGATAGCGGGAGTCTAAAAGATTTATTAGCGCCATCACTACAAATACTTTCCGGTTCACAGTAGTTACAGTTTGTTGAAAGCTTCTTCAGGCACGGCCATTTCCGGTGACGGGAGGCCATAATTCATTTTAGAACAGTTACTGGAAATTGGGAGGCGGACAGACATATACAGAAAGCCGGACAGACTGTTTTTAATATATATTTGGAAACTGGGTTGATTTATCTAACAATAGCTCGTTACGAGATATAAATGGAGACGGTTTATCTGCAAAAAATCGACAAGTTCTCGCCCCTGAGCCACGGCATCACAAAAAAAGTGACAGGACGGCTGTTAGGGTGGTTCCCCATTTCGCCGAAATCCCGTTTGGCCAAAACCCATTACGCCGAAAATGTTTCCAGTTTCGCCGAAAATTAAACCTACTTAAAGGCACATACATCCTTCCGGTATGCTGAGAATGGCGTTTGCAACATTTACACAGGTTAGAGTTAATGTCCCAAAATCATCTTGTACGAAACAAAAAACAAGAAAATGACAGTGTTGGCAACATTTACATACGTTTGAACTAATATCTCAAATCTAAGTCATACAGGAAAGCCAACAGGGATGCATGTACCTTTAAAGTTCGGCAAAAGGGGAATTCTCGTTTCGCCGAATCACACGTTTTAGCCGAATCAAAATATTCGTCAAAAAATGGAACATTACTACTTGGATTAGTAATAGCATTCCTACTTGGAAAGGATGTGTGATTAGTTGCAGTTTCTCATGTTGTATGTTTAGCCGCAGCGAACGCAGCAGCGCGATCAGGCAGACAATTTATAATGACAATGCTTCGACGCCAATACGAGAATTCCCCTTTTTGCCGGAAATTAAAATACTAACTAATTAAAATTCGGCGGAACAGGATTCGGCAAAAGGGTATACATCGCTAAAAGATCAGGGTCGTGCTAGGAATTGTTTGGTGTATGGGAGGAGGAGAGGGAGAACTGGAAATTTTACGCGCCCCCCCCCCCAACCACGACAAAAGAAAACAATAGTCCAAAACTGTTAGACTAAAACAAAAACGATAAAAAAAATATTAAAAAAAAACTTAACTTGGGTAAGCTTTTTTACGCCCTCTTCAGTCTTACTTGGGCCGCC
>JAHWFP010249036.1:31047-47100 GCA_023313725.1 Lithobius niger
CCCCCCCCACCTCACTTCCCGTTGACATGGTTGCACGCAACACTCACACCCAATACAAAGATGGCGCTCCAGTTCAAATCCATTCGTCCAAAGCCCGGCTGGCTGTTATCACTGACTGATCCGTATAGCGTGACCTGGAGCGGGCACAAACTCAACAACCTTCCCCTGTCAAACGTGAGCTGACGAACTCACAATAGCTGTCACTCAACGGCGTTTTGCGGTTTGGCTCAAACTTTGAAACGGCGGTACCGTCAAGGGGATGTCAAACTTGTCAAAAGAGGAGACGGAGCCGCTGCCAGCGCACCTGACGTAAACCTGATGAGGCTAATCAAAATAAACGATACACTGACTACACGAATCAGCTTTTTTTCCTCTCCCTCCCTCTGGGTGTAATTTGTACAAGTTGGATTCGGGCGAAGCTACTGCTCGGCTGCTGTAACGAAGAATAGATTCATACCAAAAGTCAGAGCCTGCTAGATATTATCAGGCAAGGCCAACGTAATGATCTTGTGTGTTAAACTTCCTCATAGCGACAAACCCGATAATTAAACCAAGTCCCAGACTAGTTACCGTGGACTGCAGTAAAAGCCATTGTACAATCAGCCATGTGAACGAAACAAATCGCACGTAACTGTAACCGGAAATCGAAAGTGGGTCTTACCACTGAGCTACTTCGACACTAACAAGATAGCCGCAGAATCTGGACTGAAAAGAAGAACGAAGAAAATATAGTCGGCATTAAAGATTGGCCTTGTGAGAAAACAATACGCGCTAATCTAAGAAAGAAGATAAGACACTACTGCCCCGACCAGCTCTTCAACCCACGACTTGCAACATACTAGGTCAGGCGGTCTAACCACTGAGCTACCGGGGCAGACACTTACTACTGGTTCCGGCCAAGCTTAGTAGCTGTTCAAACATGCTCAGTGGTGACTGAAAGGCAACAAATATATATAAGGAGGGATAGCAACCTGCTTCCCTCCAAATTGGCTGTTTTTTTTTTTTTTTCCTTTTTCAGGGATCACGAACCCAAACTGGGTATCTGCTCCTTGGGCTCCACACTAGAAATAATACAAGTAATAAAAAAAAAAAGAATAAATCGCACGCACTAATTCAAACTAATTAGTTAGTTTCAAACTAACTGTTAGTAAAATTTATGTTTACCTGTACAGCCGTTCCTTAAATAAATATATAAATAATTTTAACTTGTGATGCATTCTTTATTTAGTGGACTATTAATAGCTTTACGTTAGTGACAAGTTACGACTCCACAGGGAGAAACGAACTCTCAATTATTTATTTATTTAGTTATTGGCAGACACACTTACTAGGCTATAGGTAGGCCAATTAAAAAAAAAAAATACCAGGAATAGTAAAAAAAAAAAACCCGTAAATATAGAGATTATTCTTCTGGATGTGAAATTAAATTTTGAGTCTGAAAAATTGGTCCTAATTTTCATAACTATTTTTAAAATTTTCGTAACTGCCCCATTCCCACCTCATAACCCTGAATCAATCACATGGAATTTTTGTCACAAATGATATCGCGCGAAAGTAGGAGAGCATGAAGAAGCCGTGTTCCAGCGTTTGTACTGAGTCCTGGGGGGGCGCGCCCCCCCCACCACCCCATGTAAACCAGTTGTCCAACTAGTGGCCGTTTTTACTTTTGCGGAAAACTTACATTAAAAATTACGCCGTGTAGGTTTTTGCCCCATAAATTATGCGGGAGAAATATCCCTTTTGCTGCGTATAGGCCAAGTAAGCATGAATATATCGGTTCGCAATAATAGGCGTTTAGACCAACTTAAAACGAAGAAGGCATTTTGGTTCTCGAGCCAAGGCCGACTGGAGTAGAAATTGCCTGTCTCGCCTCTCGCCTCTACGCCAGTTTTCGCACGTGCCAGAAAGTTAAAGCCATGTAGCACTGCTTTGGTAAAATTAGATTTTGGAGATGGCAAATCAACTGACCTGGAGCCAGGAGCTGAAACCTGCTGCTTATCTCTCAGACGGCCTTGTGCAAACGTTTGAATACGAAGCGAGAGTAAGTTATGTGACAATTATTCGCCCCCTTTGTGATGCTTTTAGTACGGTTGTGTGAAAATTATTAGGCATTTCTTCTCCAGGCTTACTACTAAGATTGCTATTGTGGGCGCGGCGTATCTTGAGTCTTCCAAGTATTTTGTGAGCGGCTACGTCTTCCTGGAGGGGGCGGCTTTAATCGACGGCCGCCATTGTTTTTGTAACCATCTTGGATATTGACAAGGCACTCTGCTACTGAAAACGTACAATCGATTATCTGTGTTCGTTCTGCGGAGAACTCAAGATAGACCGCGGACACTATAGCTAGCATTTTAAGACCATACAATTTCAAGAAAGACCCCAAGATCTTAAGTTGATAAATATTATTTTTTAGCCTACTTTCGAAACTGAACCCTACTAGCAGGAAATTCTGACAAGGAAACAGAGTTAATAAAACACCTGCGTTTACCTTGAATAATTGTTGAACGTGCTTAAAAGTTTGATAAGTGCCGATTACATGACAAAACTAAAAGATAAAGCAGGAAAATATGGACACCATTGCAGCTGGAGAAGTTTCTGTCCAATTAATTGTTCGTTAACAGTGCTTATTATTTTTTTAATATACAGGGTGGAACAGAGAACCTTACTTAATATTTCTGTGAGTTGATTGATCTATTGAACACACACTGGCTAGTCAGAGTTCGTATACGGCCTTGAATTCCTTGAAATGCCCTAAAATTTGAAAACCGAAAATTCAAGGCTTGAAAAACCTTGAAAACTGATTTTTTTTTATTTTTTTTTTATTGTCTGAGCCTTAAAACGTCCTAGGATTTTGTGAAAGCATTTTGTTTGGAATTAGGTTAAATCCGTACCAGTATATTAATTTATAATAATAATGATAATAATAATAAATTTAACCACAGAGTGGTTGTGATCTAGAAGGGGTAGACCACTTACACTAGTCCGAGTCGTTAAAGTTAAAATGTTAAACCTGGGCAACAAATTCAGGCCTTCTCAAGAATTTGCGAAGGCAAATTTTGGTCACCAAAAATGTTAAATGGCCGACAGAACGCGCCCGTACAGCTTCCTCGGACAGGGAGTTCCATGGATGAATTACTCCGCCAGCAAAAAACCTTAGACGACAATCCAACCTTCCCACTTGGGTAGCAAATTTAAGTGAGTGGCCTCTAGTTGCCAAGTAACGGCAAGGGTCAAAGAACGGCATGTCCACTTGCAGAAAACCTCTGACAATTTTGAAGGTCAAGAGAAGGTCAGCTCGAAGCCTACGTAACTCCAGGGACTCGAGTTAATCTCATGTCGTAAGAGAGGTTCTGCATGCCAGGAAGTTTTTTAGTAAATTTGCGTTGGACCGATTCAACCCTGTCGATATCTCCCAGAAAAGAAGGAGACCAAACCGGGCACGCATACTCACAAACACTTTAAAAGCCCACACTTTAGTTTTAACATTACCGGAAGTAAAACAGCGTTCAACAATTGCCAGTCTTCGAAAGGCTTTAGTGACAACCAGGTTGCAATGGATCGACGGCTTTAGATTAGTGGTTAAGCAGACCCCCAAGTCATTAATTTCAAAAACTTCAGGATGTAGCTGGTCTTTAAGACAGTAGCATGGAGAAAAGTTATGGTGACCCACATGAAAAGCCTGGCACTTGCTGATTGAGAGCGGCAGCTGCCAGTCATCGCTCCACTCTGAAACATAATCAATCGCGTCGTTCAGTGATAAGAAGTGTGATACTGAGTCAACCATATGGACACCCAACTTTAAGTCGTCGGCAAATTTGAACTGGTGGATAGTCGAGTTATTACACTGTAGATCATTTAAATAGATGGCAAAAAAGCAAAGGCCCAAGAACTGACCCTTGTGGTACGCCACTAATTATCATGGACGGGTAGAAAAAAGAGTCACCGACCAGGACTCGCTGGGATCTACCTGCCAGAAAGCTCAGCCTGGTTGCTGGAGGTTTGCGGATCTGGTCGGACCCCTGAAAAGGGGACCTTGGCAAAGTCCCCGCCAGGACTGCCGGCCAGGGTAGCGTGAGAGGCTACCATGCTCCTTCAGCGGCTATGGGATGTATTCTGGCTATTCTGGACAATCTTTCGGCCCCGACGATGATCGGAGGTTTCCCGGGTCGAATCCCCGGGCTGGCACCTCCCTTTACCAGATTTCTTCTTCTCTAAAAAAATCTGGTAATGTTCAAAATTGAGCCGGTTCAGCCATACAAGCATTAATTGCTTCGACTGACATAAGGCTCGTCAAAATTTTAATTATAAAAAAAAATAAAGAAAAGCAGAAATCCATTCCAACAGGCCACCAGTTTAGTTATACAATTTATTTAGTTATACAATTAAATAAACGAATAGAAATAGTTTGTTAGCCGAAGCCGTTTTTTCTGAGCAAGTCGGACTTGACTGGCAGCAGAAAACCATGAAAGAGATGCAGCGCAGTGCAAGCAATTTTCGCCAGACGGGGTAGCTAAGCAAGTTCTGTTCCACTTGCTGTTACTTGCTGTCTTGTAGTCCTTCTTTCTCCTTGTCCTGGCAGGAGTGGGTGATAGTGTTCGTCACCGTTTACGACCATAATTTAGCTTCCTTATACTGCAAACTAAGATCACAATGGTGTTAACAATAATAGCTGGCAAAATAGTGAAATTATAATGTCCGCATCCCATCTTGAGTTCACCCCAGAACGAACACAGATAATCAATTGTATGTTTTTGGTAAGAGAGTGCCTTGTTGATATCTAAGACGGTTACAAAAACAATGGCGGCCGTCGATTAAAGCCGACCCCTCCAGGAAGACGTAGTCGCGCGTAAAATACTTCCAGGACTCAAGATACGCCGAGCACGCAATAATAGGTAATTTCAGCCACGAAAAGAAAGCCTTGAAAATGGGATCGTTTGTAATGTATGGACCCTGGGTCGGGTAATGTGTTTAAGGACGGGTACGAGTTTTTAAATTATACAAATAGAGGAAAGGAACGAATAAAGTATTCGTAATACGCGAAGTAACCCTTAAGTAACTAAGTCCTGGATTTGGTCAGCGACGGCTTGCCATACTTATGTATTAACGGGATATACCTCACAGCGCCATTTTTCTCGATCCTCCACATCAAGTACCGCCCCAAAGGTCTATTTCCTTACCGTCGGTCTTTCCCTTGCTAAAAATCCTTTGTAAAATGTGGCGTCTAGGAGATTTTCTGTTGAATTTAATGGAACTTTATTTACTAACGATCCGTCACTAAATGATGCATTGCGCGCGTACAATAATCATGACGTTTCATCTCTGTGTGTACATCTACTAATTTTCTAATAATTACCGTGAGATTTAAAATGTGGTAAAAATTAAAATTAATTATTCCAATAGATCGCCGAAGCAAAATTACAAGACACTAGCCTAGAAAATTATAAATTGTGATTTTAAAATACGAGAATCATTCCGGTTTGTGACGACACAATCGTTGACTTGATTCTGTCTCGTGTACTATTCACAAAGCCAACCGAGACAGCAGCTATGCGAGGAACGCAGCTACCACCCCAGCCGACCTTGGCACTGTAATTGCTCGGATGATGATCTGCGCGTAGCTGTAATTTGGCACGCGGAATATTATAAGGCAGGCCGGGTGTCCCTTTAAACATGCAAGAAGTGAAAGATAGCTAAAGGCTCTATCCAGTAACCATTACTGCGCACACACCTATAACTACTATATTTAGGCAGTACTTTTGTAAATTTTCCACCAGATTTTTTTCGCAAGTATTCACAGCTTTTTCTGTGGTGGTTTTATTTTCCGAGGTATTTTTCCATCAGCTTTTTGTCCATTCTTTTTTTTTCAGTGCCTTGGGGGGCCCCCCCCGCGTTCTGTTGCAAGCCTCACACAAAATGACCGTACACCCTATAGAGCAGTGATACGACGTAGTATTATTGTGTATAACTCTATGCTGGAGCCTAATGGGTTAGCTGCAAGGGGCACTGCAGACAGAAACAGAAGGGCGTCATACTGAAGCCGATGCTGTGAAGAGTGATTTCTTAGACCTAAAACGCACGATTTTTGTTGTTGGAGAAAACAACGTTATTTTAAGGCTAAGAAATCAACTCTTCCGTTGTTTTTTTCCCTCCATTTTTATGTAGTGCAACTTGTAGTTATGCCCTCCAAAACCCATACTGGTGCCAAGCTGGTGCCAATATGGCGGCAAATGTCACTGCTCTATAGAGCGTGAAATGAAGAATAAACACTGAGGATGGCTCATCTAACGGCTCGATGAGTGGTAAGTAACTTTAGCACTCATTTATTCACCGCTCATAGAGGTATTTCGACTTTTGCACGCCCTATTTGCTCTTCCTATGCAATACGTTCATAAGACGCGGTCAATGATTATACATAGCCTACGTACTGTATATGGGTTAGGCTCCATGAGTCATCAGGAACTGTAAGACGATGTATGACCCATTCGTAGTTTCTTATTTCAGTTTAAAATATACTTATCCTCCAACCCAGAAAACGATAAGAATGTATGCCTCCAAAGCCAACACAACTTTCCTACAGCTACACGACCGGTGTTGAGATTTGGGCCTGTAAATTTAAAATTGTCAATCCAGATGTAACGTCAAAAATGACAGGCGTAATCTTAAGACTTAGCCAAACGTCTGATAAAGACGGTCAACAAACGCAGGTGCGTGACTCCGTGTCCCCCACCTGCCCCCTCCTATCTTGCGATATACTTTATCGCCGGACTGTCTAAAATAATCTACCGCTTTTGATCCGTTTCAACGGTTTTACAAACAGTTTGTCTAATCAACGTCAAAAAATTGACGTGTGCTAAGCCAAAGAAGCGAAGGACAGACCGTTGGAAAGAGGGCGCGGCGATCGGAACAAAGTACTTTAACGGCCAGTTGTAATCCAGAGAGCAAATATATAAACAAGCGGCAGCAAAAACAGACAAAGTATAGGAAGGAAGTCGTTTGTTATTTATATAACAGTGAGTCAGAACGATAGCAATGACACGATAACTAACCGTAAGAAGTGGTTTGGTTTCGGCAAACACACTTGAATGTTTTTGGCGCCAAAACTTGTTTTGAGCGGTAAGCTGCACCCACGTACTTGTGTGACCCAACTGAAAAAGGACTTGAGTGACGGGGAGGGGGGGGGGAGGTTGATTATATGGTATGATTTGTTCCAATAGTCTTGGTGAATTTTTTTTTTTCATTTCTCCAATAGAGCAGTGACATTTGCCGCCATATTGGCGCCAGATTGGCACCAGTATGGGTTTTGGAGGGTATAACTACAAGGTGCACTACATAAAAATGGAGGGAAAAACGGAAGAGCGGATTTCTTAGGCTTGAAATAAGGTTGTTTTCTCCAACAACAAAAATCGCGCGTTTTAGTTCTAAGAAATCACTCTTCACATCATCGGCTTCAGTATGACGCCCTTCTGTTTCTCTCTGCAGTGCCACTTGCAGTTAACCCATTAAGGCTCCAGTATAGAGTTCTATACAATAATACTACGTCGTGTCACGTCGTGTCACGTCGTGCTCTATAGCCTGGGTCGAACTCACGGTTAATTCCAGTAGTTTTCCAGGAAGTTTTTCCAGGACTTTTCAAGAAAATTCAAGGGAGCCATACATGAGTAATTAGCAGACGGTTCGGTAATTAAAATAAATAAAAGACGGTAAATGTGAAATCTTATCATTACTATGGTAAGCTGGCTGTGATGATAGATGTTGTTCTACTAATTGATACAATTATTGTACGACACAACTGCACTCGGCTGTGCACAGTGTGCTCCATCTTTATTTTATTTATTCACAACATAGTGCTTCATCCTACATTTTACACTGCTGTACAACGCGGAAAAAGGACACCTTTTTTTTGTTTTCTAGTTATGTGCATTTCAACAATTCCACAACTGATCGCATTTTTTCAAGCACTTTTCAAGCACTTTTCCAGGCCTGGAATTTCACTTCCAGCCGGTCCAAGTTTTTAAGGACCCGTACGACCCGTGAGAGAAAATCTAATTTTTTATATGATTTGATTTGATGCTATCGGCTATCCCTTCTGAATCAGGGTGAAGGCCGCTAAGGAGTAATTAAAAGAAATGCAATCATTGACCCAACAAAGGACTGCCAACATGTTGGTGGAGCAGCTAAATAAACACCTTGGCCCAAACAAGAACCGCCAACATATTGGTGGGTCAAAAAAGAAATATGTCGGCTCAATGAAGGACGGCCAACACATTGACGGAGATTGCCAACGTGTTGATGAGCTAGTAAAGAAATACGTTGCCCATCAAATCAATGCCTGCCAACGTGTTGGAAGGACAGTAAATATCTACGATGGTCCAGTAAACGGTGCTTTACCATGTTGATGTTGGTGAAAGAGTTAAATACATTTTTGGCCCCAACGATGGGAGGCGTACTTGTTGGCTGACATTGTAGGCTGTACAGTGGGCCACGCGATTGCCCCGGAACGCAGGTACAACAACGTTGGGCCAACATGGTAAACCGTTTCCAACGAATCGCCAACGTTACCTCTGGTTGGCCAACGTTGGCCCAATCATGTAATATTACTTGGGACGGGGCGAAGGGGTGGTTTGGCCTAGCCTTCACTGACTGGCGTGGAATTCGCCAGGGTCCTCCAGTCAAGTCAACTTCTGTAGGCTACTATACCGCCGCTACGCTGCCACCCATCGCCCACCAAGACCACGTCACACTTCGAGTTACGTTTAGAATTAGAAAAACATTTACTTCCAGTTGAATGTGGTGCTTTGATTAAGAATGTTAAAATTGTCCGCTCCTGATAGCGAGAGACACCACAATGTCATAAAAATCTCACACGCTTTAATTTTCGAGAGATATTTTCCCCCCTTGGTCACAATAAAAACAAAACAACAGCCTATATACTATACAGAGTCCTGCTCAAACACTGAGCCACCAAGACTGATTTTTATGACATTGTGGTTCCCACGCGAGCGGAAAATTTTAATATTCTTTACAAAAACATGTTTCCAAACACATTCACGGTACGTTACAGGCGAACATTTGAAACCGGAACCAAAAAGTTCGACATTATTGATTTTTTTATTGTTGTTTTATGTACAGTACGTAAAATTTACCTTCAGGTCACTTCAGTTTGGACAAATATAACGCAAATAACCGCCACGATGCCACGCCCTTACCTTCTCCTCCCATGAGAATAAGGTGTATATAGCAGGTTTGCTAAACAGCAGTTCAGTTTCAAAATTGCCCTTAAAATTAAGTGCACCTTTGGTTGTTGACGGATGCGGATGGGCAAATTTCCTGAAGCCGTCAGTATACGTGCGACGAGTAGGCGTATTTCATCATCGCAGACAGGTAATTATTGTTTGAGTAAAATGGCTTGTTTGTGAACTTGGATTTTTTTTTCCCCGAGCTGCTGTCATTGCGTGCAAGTCCGCAGTTGTTTTATGAAACTGCTTTCCTAGAAATGGTGTTAACAACAGTGTTTAACACGAAAGGCCCTCAGACCAAGAAGGGCAGGACAGCAAATTATTTTCTGTGCTTATCTGATTAAGACGCAGCTTTAGAACAAACATATAGTCGTTAATGGCGTAAACTTACAGCATTAATCGCAGAAAGAACGTTAAGAGAGTTTTTCTGAAGAATTCGGGCAATTGCCATTCAAAAATTGTAGAAAAGTTGCGTATTTAACCATAGGCGCCCGCAGACTTTCAAAAAGGGATAGTGTGTGTGTGTGTGTGCGTGTGTGTGTGTGGAGAGGGGGGGGGGGGGGGAGGGGAAGACCACCGGGGAAAAAGAAACAGGCGCTATTTTTCCAACCCTCGAATCATACTACGATCTTTGATAAAGCCTTTGTTTATTTAAATGTTTTTTTTTTGCCTTTCTTTACCGTTTTTTCCCCATAATTGTAACATACTACTGCTATACCCGAGGCCAACTGAGGTAGAAGCTACGGTCTTCGCTCCACTGTGGAGCGACGGACACAGCTACTATCTCAGTCGGCCTTGGGTATAGTAATAGTACGTTACCACGCCACTGGATGGCGCAAAATGCAGCTAGGCTTATATTTGTGTGACTACACGACTATATTTGTGTGTTAGCTGTAACAAATGAAAAGTTACTAGTGAAATACTTAACTTCTCGGAAAGGTACGTTCCTCCCAACGCCGTGTTTTTTCGATCCACCACATCAAGTACGGCCTCAAAGGCCTATTTTCTTACCGTTACTCAATCGCTTGCTAAAAATCCGATTTGAAATGTGGCGTCTACGAAATTCATTTATTTTGAATATTGGGAACTCATTTAATAGCATCCTGCGATTATATAATCCTTTGCGCACTCACAATAACCATGACGTTTTATCTCTGTATGTGTGCATGTACTAATGTTTAATCGTTGCTAATAATTACCTTGAGATCATAAATTTAAACTGACTAACGCAGTAAAAATTAAAATTTTTTATGCCAATAAATCACCGAAGAAAAATTTGAAAATACTAGGCTAAAAAATTATAAAGTGTGATGTTGAAATACGAAAATCTTTCCGGTTTGCGTCGACACAATTTTTGCGTTCATGCTGTTTCGCCTATATACGCCCATTGCCAACTGAGATAGTAGCTGCGTTCCTGCTATCTCAGATGGCCTTGTATTACGACGCCGAGTCTCGCGAAACGGTGCGACGGTAACATGCGCGGATGGCGATCTGCGCGTGACTGTTATAAGGCAGGCGGAATGTACCTCGGAAAAAAAACCCTTAAGCTATTTAGTAAACACCCGAAGTTGGTTATCATTATCAATACCATCATCACAAAACGAACGATACAGAAAGCTCGTGTGTGCGCAAAACCAACACAAGTTAAAACAATTTTCAAATTCCAATTTTTACTGAATTTCAAAAGTTTTTTAAGCTACATTTTTTAAAAATAAAGTTCAACAATTAAAATAAACTTCTGGCATGGCACACTAATGTGCGCGCGGTGCATCTTGAGTCCTGCGAGTATTTTATGATCGGCTACGTCTTCCTGGATGGGGTGGCTTTAATCGACGGCCGCCATTGTTTTTGTAACCATCTTGGATATCAACAAGGTACACTGCTACTACAACGTACAATCGATTATCTGTGTTCGTTCTGCGGAGAACTCAAGATAGGCCGCAGACACTTTATATGAATATAATTATAACTGCTTGCTGGTCAACAGTGTTTATGTCACGTATTAATATTTTTATACTATTTCAATTTTATAAACCTCCCTTTCTAAAATGAAAAAAATGGCGTATTTCATAACATGAATAGTTGGCGCCCAAATAATCACGCTATGAAATATACAACTTTTTCTAAATTGGTAAGGGGGGAAGGGGGTAAAATTGGGGGACTCCTCATAGTCTTCGGGGGGAATTGGCACCGCTGTTTGAATCTTCCCCCAGTTGTCGCTAGGTACCGCCACTGACCAACAAATAAACCTACCGAATTGCAGTATATCTCACGGCTTCTGATGGAAAGCCAAGCCAAAAAGTTCACGATTGCTGTTTCTTTAAGCAAGCAGCGACGCTTCGCTATAATACACGACGCTACGGCCGAAACTAAAATTACACCGCGGCAAACCTATTTCTCAAAGGCCGAACCACAGCCAAGAAGTACGTGCCCATATAATTCATCTGGATAAGTCATGCACCTGCAAATTACAGCCGTGACGCCCTCCAATCAACGGCCGAGGCGTCGCAAATGCTGATTATCCCGTCGTAAATAACTCGCTCTAAGTCGGCAGAATTGTTCTTTATTACCGCTAGATGGCCCTCTTTACGAGATTACAAGTCATACAACCGAAGCTGGGTTATATACGACCACAGCTAATTCACCACGTAGTAATATAGCTTTGGGCCTTTTTCCTTCGTATACTGAGTGTTAGAAGTGTTCCTTCAAGTACCTTTTTTTTTTTATATTATTAATAATGCTTTGGTCATCACTAAATCCCTTGTTCGCTGTCCCTGAAACAACACCGAGCCCAGACGCGTTCATGTTCCATCCTCGTTTAAACAGGACGGAAAGCCAAATGTCAGTATCGTGTCAGTATGTTTCAGCGGTAGGACTTTGGCCTCTGGTTTCCAAGGTCGTGGGTTCAAATCCCAGCTCAGGCAAACTAAAATTTAAGTCCAAAAGGCAACGTACGTAGGTTCGCAGCTGTATTACTTTTCGCTTCGCGTTCTCGCAACTAGAATTTAATCGTGACGGCAAACGTGAAGTTACCATGGTAACAACGCTACCTGGATTAGCTAAATCCGTCTTCGTTTCGGACCAAATACGGAATGCTTGCAGTCTTATAATCCGTGACAATAAGGTAAAGAATTCCTCCATGACGAAACAATTTTCCCAGTTGTTTCCGAACCCACATTACTGACTGTTTTCGTTGCGACCCGGCAGAGCTAAAACCGCCGCCATGTTGGAATTTCCGATGATATCTTAAGTTTTAAGATCACAATCAGGGCGCATTTACGCAACAACTCGTCTTTGCATTCATGCAGCTAGAAATTCATCGTGATGGCAAAAGCGTCGTCGCCATGGGGACAACGTTACCTGGAGTGGGCAAATACGACATCGTTGGATTAAATGAAATTCTTGCAGTCTTATAATCTGTAACTATAAAATAAGAATTCCTACCGATAAACAATTTTCCCAGTTGTTTCCGTACTCACATTACTGACTGTTTTCGGTGTGTGCCAGCAGAGCTAAACCCGATGCCGTGTTGGAATTTCTGATGATTTGTAACTTTTCGCTGCGATAATGCAAAAGCGAGTCATTGAGTAAACGTGCCCTCACTAGGCCGAGCAAGAGATGGTGATATTTTCTATACTCTCATTTCCACGTACTCAGCATTTCCTAAACATGAAGCAAGCGGACATTGCACGTAAACACGAATTTTACGCATGCTACTGGCTAGATATGCCACCATACGCAAGATTTGCTACATAAATGAAAAAAAAGACATCACCGCGTTACTTCATAATGAGTGAAATTTTGGTGGAGTTGTCAGTAATATTTTTTTTTTGGACGATTAGTAATTATTTTCTACATTCGTAACACTAGAAGAAGTTTCACTATGGTATGGTATATTATGGCAAATGGCTTTATGTCATTGTTGTAGTGCTCGGGGCCACTAGCTTTTTAAATCGGGTTCCCTTACCACAACTACTAAGATTCGGCTTAGCCTTCCAACGGAAAACACAAATACCTCCGAAAAATATTTGAGGTTGGAATATACCATCTTCGAAAAAATATTCTAAAATTTCACCACGTCGTCGGTTTTGCTTCTGCTAACTCTTATCGAAACATCCAATATTGGTAGTTCAGAAGTAATTGGGGGAAAATGTTTCGTCAGGGAAAACAAAGGTTTAAAGCCGAAATTTGTTTTTACTTATCCTAAAACACTTTCCTTTTAGAGCGAAAATGCTAAGTTTTTAGCGCCCTATGTCCTAATCAAACCCTCAACTTTAATCATGAATTTACGCTCAATCCCACCAGTTGGTACCACCATTTCGCCATGCCCCATGTCCTTGTAAGACACTTCTGTTAAGTTTCAACGGTTTGACCTAGAAGAGGAGGGTGGGTTCGTTAAGGTAAGTATTTTAGAAAAGTAAAAACTAATAGGTTTAAAACCTTTGTTTTTCTTCCTTCCTAAAACACTAACCTTTTAAAGCCAACTTTGTCCTACCAGGAGTTGGGCAGGTCCCACTCGAGCGTATTGCATTCCATTCCCTACGTATGCCTACTACTGCAGTCAACCACCTAACCACAGTCACCACATACTACCATAAGAAAAGAGCCAATAGGCACAACCACAACAAGTGAGTACCCACCTATGGCTTCATACCTCCAGACTTCCATGAAATGGCCAGTCGTCTCAAGGGCCAGGGCATTGACGCCCTGCCACTACATGTTGCGCTGGCCACATGGACGTCTTTCATGTAATGCCAGATGAAGGTTGTGTTGCTTCTCCATGGCTATGCCTGCTTCACTTCCTCCTGCAGGGACCTCGCTGCAAAGGTCAAGGATGCTCCTAAGGCAGCCTATCTAATCCAGTGGTTGTAGTCCCATGGTCGTAGGCTCTGCTTCCCCCAAAGGTTCCTCGGATTTCTTCTGGACCCTGAAGAAGAGCGGTGTCATGGCCGCGCCGGTTTCCCCTTTGAACAGTGTAACCTGTCAGCATCGCAGCTCCGAAATACTACCAGGTGAGGGTCCTGCATGACTTCAGATGCTTACCCGTTTCGACATAAAACGGTGTTTGCTGTGTGCTGCCCAACTCCAGGATCGTGGTAGGAGCTTTCACAGTGAACGGGTTTGGAAGGTATTCCGGTCGCTGGCACTTTGCTCGTAAGTCAGGATTTGGGAGGAAAGTCATCGTTGACTAGTCTCGATGGCACTGTGCAGAGGCAGAAGGGAAGCGTCTTAAAGTGGTAGGTGATTTCTTTCGACATGAACCTGAACAGATGGAACACGGACGGGTGTAGTAGGACATACAAGTGAGCATCCTCCAAGTCGCTACAGACGGTGAATTCTGCTACTCTCATGGCCTCCCTCATTGGCGCAATGAAGTGCTCCTTGTGTGTGAATTTGCCAAGATACCACAGGTTGAAAATCAACAGGGTTCCAAGGGCCCAAACTAGGCCGCTTTGAAGGTTTTGCACTTCTGAATTGTTGGAACTTAACCGGCGTTTGTTTAAACAGGATGAAGATTTAAAAGCATCAAAGGCCGGCAAGAGAACCCCCATTGAGACTGGCTCCCCTCCCTGTCTCAGGTGTCCACCAAAATCCAACAACGCCCGATGGAGAACATGTGATTGCGACAGGTCATTGGACAGCGACCGCTGATTGTCGAAATTAGCATACGTAGCACGGGGAGGATCCCGTGAATTGAAATCTGAGACTGGCCTCTTCCTACAAAAGAGTGTAAGTAGTGAGAGGTCATACCGACCAACCTGCCCACTCCGGCTTTGTTGACAGTCCGTCACCCTCTGATTTAGACACGGTGGAAGAATGAACCCACTTTTCATCCCCTCTCATTTGCCTATAACCTCCTGGGTTTGATGAAGGTTGCTGGGCCTGGGAGGGGAAAGTAGCAGTTTGGTAGCTGTTCAATAGCTGACCAGGAACGTTTGGTCAGGGTCTTTCAAATCCGAAGGACGGAGAACAGCGCTGGGCAATAACGTAGCTCATAAGGTAACACACCCGAAGATCCAGGCCTATCCAAACGCACATGTTTGGACGGTAGGTGGGGACATTTCAGTACCGAACTCCAGCCCTGCGTGTGAGGTGATTCAGCAAATGACGCTATGGCATACCTGTAGCTCTGTGCCTCTCGTGGGTGGGGGAAAGACTTCGGAGGGACATTGCGTAACACCAGCTCAGAACGCCACAGTGCAATCGGGTTGTTAACTAGCCTACGCTTAGAGACTGTGATTGCAGTTTTAATGGTTTTTGTCGTTGTTTTGATGGTTTTCGTCTTTGTTTTAAAAGGTTTGCGTCGTTGTTTTAAAGGTTTTTGTCATTGTTTTAACAGTTTTTGTCTTGGTTTTAAAGGTTTTTGTCGTTGTTTTAATAGTTTTGTCTTTGAGGGAAAGGTTTTTGTCGTTGTTTTAATGGCCCCTTTTTTTGTTTTAAAAGTGTTTGTCTTTGTTTTAATGGTTTTTGTCTTTGTTTAAAACATGTTTGTCTTTGTTTTAAAGATTTTGTCTTTGTTTTACGTTGTTGCGTTTGCTTTATTGGTTTTTGTCTTATTTTCATGGTTTTTGACCTAATGAACACGAATTCTGGAAGCGGATTATGGGTCGACACCAATAAAATAGGCATTCAGAACACTCAAATAACAAGAACGCTAAATTTCAACACTCACGTGGGGGCCGTCATCAGGCATAAAAGAACAACAACAGTAACAAACGAAAAACATAAAGTGCAAATTTCTCGCAACCCCCAAGTAACCTATTTGCACTTATGTTTTTTGTTTGTTACAGTTGTTGTTCTTTTATGCCTGATGACG
>JAHWFP010249036.1:47200-64833 GCA_023313725.1 Lithobius niger
CCCCCCCCCTCCCTCCTACCCTTACGTTATTTGTCTACGGCCCAATTGAGTTTCGTCATCGTTTACAGAATCCTGGTAAAAAAAATCGTGTCCTGACATCCTGTTAACGTTTCCACCTTTCCACATCATTGGATTCCTTAAGGACGAGGGCCATGGGTTGTCACAACGTCCAACGCTATTTTTTTTTTCTGCAGTCAGTTCCACTCCATCCGTCGTGCTTCTCCACCTCTGACTTATATATTTAAAATCTCGATAGCCTGGCATCTCCTTACAACTCTAGTCGCGTCCATTTACATCGTCATTATTATCAAGATTAATACGCTGATCCGACGGAGCCGGCACACTTTTAATAATAATTCAAAAAAGTGATGTGGGGGGGGGGGAGTCGGGGAAGTGGGGGGAAGGAGAGGAGAAGGTTGGCAGGCCGGCTGTAAATTTTTTAATTAAACGTTGTTGTGTTGTCGCCGGGACACGCTGTTGATGTATTTAACACCTCGTGAGAGCTGTAAATCAGGTTTAATATTTTTTTTTCCTCAGTAAGAGTCGGGGAAGGGGGGGAGGGGGGTTGTCACGGAGGAAGGAGTTGGGAGGAGATCGTAATGGCGCATGCATTTATACACGCCGCAGCACCGGCCCGTCTAATAATTCACTCCCAGGACTTTGGAGTGCACGCAAGCAACATTTGCACGTATACGTACTTCGTATTTTACTATCTGTCGTTCGACCTGACTGGTTCTTTTGCTCGCTTACATGCACTTCCGGTTCACGTGACTTCCGCCCGCGCTAGTCTTGCCTAAGACTTTCGCTTGTTCGTTCTCTCTCTCGCTTTCTCTGTCTCTCACACTCGCTAATAAAGATTTAATTGGGCCGAAAAACTGATAAACAAACGCATAAATTTTGGGATACGTGAACGGTGCGTCGTTGTTGCACGCAAAGTTTCTGGTTGACGATGCAGGGCGCCGCCATCTTTTTTTTCTTTTCTTTTTTTTTAACGGTTGTATATTTATTCATTTATTTTTTTGAGTGGCAATTCTGGCTGAAAAATTTCCCTCGGCTTGCGTTTACGGACAGGTGGTTTTTTTTTTTTTTTTTTTTTTTTTTTATACTTCATCCTCCATAAATTCTGTTAGACGGACCTCCGTATGTTTGTAAAAGAAGCTGTCTTTCACAATCTGTATGTGTTATCTTATCAGCACATACATCCAGTTCCTACCCACATTATTTTTCGCGATTATTCTTCTATATTTTGAGTTCAACGGTTACAATTTCAACAATCGATGGAGGCAGTGGCGTAACTAGGGTTTTGTACAGAGGGGGGAATACTAGGCATTTGGCCGAATGGCGTGGGCGGGGGGGAGGGGGGGGGGGGGAAAAGAACCGAATAAAGAGCCCCGTACATTTTTGCTATTTTCCGGCATTTTCTGGCCTTGTAAAGTGCCGTTGGAAACATTTTTAGAAAACTACTTTTGCTGACTGCATTACACGCATAAAAAAATTTTGAAATGTAAATATTTCAGTTTTTCATACTAAATGCTTATTTTTTAAACACTGATACTTTGTTAGAAATGATGTTGGGAATTTTAAGCAAAATATGGAGTCAGTAATTCTTACTGTTTATCTTTACTGATTTTCGTATTTCTCCATTTGTTACCTGGTTACTTTAGTGATTTAAAGGAGAAACAGTAGAAGTATTACTTAGCTAAGATGAAAGTTGCGTCTTCGACCTCAAAATGCAGCCATCTGACGGTAAATAATTTTTCAGCTATGAAAAAAGTGACTTAGTCAATTTACCGAATAAGCTTTCAAAATCTCACAGAGGGGGCGAATCGCCAATTTGCCCCCCCCCCCCCCCTCCTACTAGTTACGCCACTGGATGGAGGTGCTAATACGTTGTAATGCTAAAAAACGCGAAGCCAAAAGCACAGACAGGGTAAAAAAAAACACACATATATTTCGATACCCAGTATTTTGTGTTAATGCGGTACCTTCCTCAGAGTTGAATAAAAGTAATCAAAGCACCTGCCATTATGGCAATGACGGGTCCACCATTACGGTATCGTTAAAATGGCACATTTGGCACTATGACAATCAAACGAATTCAATTTAGAAGGCCATACTGTACAAATTCACAATAAAATGGTTCAAAACCAGTTAAATAGCAAATTTAACATTAAATAAATTCAGAAATGTCAGTAGTATTTACAAAACGTGTGTGGAAATGGCGAAACCACTGACATTCCTGAATTCATTCAATGTTGAATTTGCTATTTAACTGGTTTTTAACCATTTTTATTGTGAACTAGAGGAAGCCCGTGGTATGCACGGGGCCGGTCACACTTCCCGGGACATTTTCCCGGCACTCTTCCCGACGACTTGTCAGATTGATCGACCACTCATGCCCGGCTCCTTTTTGGCTGCACGTAGAGTGGGAGGGTGCAGTTTCAATGCGGGCGCGAGGAGGGGAGAAGTGGTTTTCCTTCAGGCTTTCCTTTTCCTTTTAGCCGGCCTCCGATATATAATAAAGATTTGTACACTATATCTTTCTAAATTGAATTCATTTGCTTGTTATAGTGCGAAAAATGCCATTTTAACGATACCGTCATGAAGGACCCGTCATTGCCATAATGGAAGGTGTTTCATTATTTTTATTCAACTCTGAGGAAGGTACAGCATTTTTTTTTTAAATATTGGGTACGGAAATATAAGGGTGTTTTTTACTGTCTGTGCTTCAGGCTTCGTGCTTTTAGTATTTGTTACAATTTTGTAACAGTTTTCTTTTATCTTGGTATGGTGTCCTACACACGCTATATGCGGGCTCTTGTATGGTGTGGGCACATATACTGCACTGCTGTTCGATTGCAAAATAAACTACCTCCCGTGCAGAACTACACCGTTTATTGAAATTTAAGAGTAGGTCCCTACACATGCTTTAAAAATGACGGGTTCTCTTACGTTGCGGCTTAAATAAATTATTAAAGGTACATTCCTCCCCGTTTGCTTTCCTGTAGGGCACAGGTTTACAACATAGGTCAAACGTGTGTAAATGTTGCAAAGACGTTTATTTTCCTATTTTTTTCCTCTTGTGAGAAACGGTTTTGCTACACTTGTCACTCTCATTTAAGTGTTGCAAAAGCTATTTCACACAGGAGGCTCGAAATTGGTGAGGAGGTTTGTCCTTTTAAGTATATAGGATAACGGTAAGTGCTAAGTAGCCTACATTAAATCCGTTGTACTGCATTTTTTTTAAAAAACGTTGACACGATTGGATATTCCAATTTTTAAGGGTATCATATGGTTTGAAGGCAAATGAGTTGGGAGGGGGGGGGGGAGGCGTCATCTTTAAAAGCTACTTAAATTACCTGTATCAGCATGGACTAAGCTTCAGTGATAGCATTGTTAATTATATGGTGTCCCCCAGGGTTCAATTCTTGGACCTCTCCTTTTCAATATCTACATTAATGAAGTTGTCAACTTCAGAACCAAATGCGATTTGGTAGTTTTTGATGATGATATTTTATTCATCTCTGGTAATGAATAGTAAATAAAAAAGGGAATAAATTGTAGGCATATTGCTACCTAAATGGAAATGGAATAAACACAAAGCCTTGGATAGAAGGTGGTTACCCGTTTCGCCGAATCCTGTTTTGCCGAAAACTTTTCTCGTTTTGTCGAAAATTAAACGAAAATTCGGTGAAAGGGGAAATTCCGTTTTCGCCGAACTGCGTTTTTTGTCGAATCAAAATATTCGTCAAAAATTGTAACATTAAAGAAATCAAAGAAGCATTCCTACTTTGTCATAACTTGCGGCTTCATGATGTTAGACGCAGCGAGCGTGAAAGCGCGTACTTAACTTGAAAAAAATAAATGATTCGGTGAAACAGGATTTGGCGAAACAGGAATTCCCCTCTGACCGAAAATTAACTATTTTCGGTACAAAGCAAAGTATACAAGAGTGTTAAACCAAAGTCCAAACCCTGTAATATTTTTTACCACATTTTTACCAGGTTTTTTTTACCATATTTTGTAAGAGTTTAATTCAGTATTGTTATCATGATCACTTTTAGTGACGCTAAACAGTTTTGATCACATCTCCATGGCGACGCTGAGTAACGTAGACCGTCGTGGGATCATTGACGACGGCACCACCCTCTTGCGGTAGTCTTTCAAAGTAGATACCACTTCCACCCAAATATTTATTACTGACAGAGTTAGAGTGACACAACCGATATACTCTACTCTGCTCAATTCTTTCGATTTTAAATACAAGTTTCGATTTTAGTTCTCTGTGACCTACAGTCCGGTCGGTGTTGTAGTGTGTCCACTCGCGTATTGCTGCCGTTAGCACGACCAATAGCCCTCTACGGTTTCAATGCTGTCACGCTAACAAGTAATTAGTGCCCAGTATTGATTGCGGACACAGTGTGTACCTGGTGGGGGTGGGTGTGGTCGGGACACGGGGGAGGGGGGGGGGGGAGAAAAGGATGTGGACAAATGGCCCTCCATGACAGCCGCTAATCCATCAATGTCTGTTTCTTTCCTAAGCGGACGTTTTTTTCTTGTGCCATTTTCATATGGCAGTACAAGTAAAGGCGGCGGTAATTAATCCACTCGTAAATGGACTTCTCCATCACTGTCCGGCCGTTCTGGGAGGGGGGGGGCAGACAGACACCACCTGTGGACGATGCCTGAACTAAAACGGGAAGCGAAGGGAGGTTATTCTTTTACCAGGTGACTTAGGGGACTAGACCACCACAAGTAGATTAGTGTTTTTTGTTTTTGTTTTTTTGTGTGTGTGGTTTCACTTCGTTGGTGAACTTTTTTTTTTTGCGTCGTCATATTTTATTACTCAGTCGGACCTAATTGAATATAAAAGGTCAATTGAGGCAATTTTTGCTATAGCAGAATCAGCTTAGGTGGATCTGGAGGTGGAGGTGGAGGAGGGGGTAATAGTGGCTAACATAGTGCCATTTCAGTGATATTTTTCGGATTTTCTTTTTCCCCGTGAGGAAAACAATCAGCCAAAACTGGTAAAGAGGCCGCCAAATACAAAATGGTTCGAGCTTTCAAAAGGAGTGATATCAACACACCAAAACAATCGCCAGGTTCCATGCCACCGAAATTGGCTCAGAGATTAACGAAAAATTTAACAATACTCTCGGTAGCAATGCTCAAGTTCTCCTTTAACCACTGAAGTATTAGTCTAAGGGATGGAATTTGGTGAATGCTTTGGTTTGTTGATATCGCTTCTTGAAGGCCCGACCCATTTTCTACTTGGTGGCCTACTTACCAGCTTTGGTTTTTGATATGATAGGCAGAGGCGTAAGCTGGAAAGTGGGGGGGGGGCCCCACCCCCACCCACCCCCACCCACCCACCTGTAGAAAGTCCGGCACCCCCACGTCACAGTCCAAACTGGTTTTAGTGATTTTTTTGTATGATAATAAATAAATGTCATAAACATTTCAAATTGTCACGAAAGACTAAAATTTGCAATCTTAAAATTCAGAAAAAAATGCTGTGAAGATGTTAAAAGGTTGCTCCATTGCTCCCCCCTCCCCCCAAGAAAAGTTGTTGAAAATGCTAAAATGTTGCTCCATGAACCCAAAAATGCTCTTAAAGGTGTTAAATTCCAGAGCTCCCGGGAACCCGCTTGGGGAGCTTACAGCGCTCCCCAGACCCCCTAGCTGGTTATTCAAAGTTTTTTTTTTTAGTAGTTCATAGCGCCCCTTCATGCATTGTGCCTCCCTGCCCCATAAAAAATTTCCTGCGTACGCCACTGATGATAGGCTACAATTTTTTTTTCTTCGGTTAAGAGTTAAACCAAGACACTTTTTTTGTTATTTTCTGGTTGGCTTCTAGTCATCAGTAATTTATAATAATTATCTCGCTTTTCTCACTCCTGAAATCGTTACGAAGATGTCCTGCATTAAAACAGGACGTTTCCACGTGTTTTTCAAATGCTTATGATAAAAATTCGATTTGCAAACGCAGAAGAAAACGAATGAGTCGAATTATAAAACAAATCTCTGTATAGAAAGCTGTTTACCCGTGTAAACATGATATAATAAAGAAGAACAAATAGAAAAGGCCTTTTTTGAAATTTGACCTCCAGCTACTATTTTACCTACGTGCCCACGAGAAAAGCTCTAAAAATAAAATCAGACTTTTAAAATGTAGCTATGCCTCGTTCGTGATTCTACGTGGTGGGTCCATAACAGACAGACAGCTCAATTCACTTGTTTGGCCGTAATTCTGAATCAATATGCAAACACCTGCGTGTCTTGTAATAAAATTAAGTTTTGAAACTTTACAAAACTTTTATGGCGTACTGGCACGACATGGCTAAAAGCCAACTTCTCACCTGTAGACTTAACAGTGGTAATTTGTTCTGTTTATTTATCTTAATTGGCAGGTGTTTTGTTAATTTATTCACTTATTTTTTACCTTTTGGCTTGTTCCAATTCAATTTTAGGCCAGATTATCAGAGAAAAAAACAACAACAGGTAAAACCGACTGGAAACATGTACACGTCATTAATCCATAAACAATAAGACAGGTGCAAGGTTGCTTGGCTTATCAAGCACGTAGTCGTATCCTATATTAATTAAGCGATCCGGTCTCACAGATCATAACTTACTTTTTTCTGGTAATTAAACGTAGTTCGTGTCATGTTGAAATAAATTATTAAAGATAATGATAACAATAACAGGATTCGAAAAATACGCTGTTACGTATCCACGCATGACCCTGTAAAAGTAGTGTAATTATTATCGCTTACCATGTCGGCAAAAATAAGGCAATAAATTGAAGCCAACTACTTTGTTTTTCCACCTAACTGCCGCAGTACTAAATAGCGGACAGCTCCATTCCTCCTCACCAGGTTGAGCTACACAAACGCAAAATAATCATGCGTGGTTGGAGTCTTCTAGATCGGGGATATGTTCGGAAATATTCGAATTTGTTCCTCGGTTATTCCGATTTTCAGAGTATCACTATAAAGGAACCCGATCTAAAAGGCTAGTGGCCCCGAGCATGCATCTGCGTGCCTCATTGGCTCCCAACGATGCCCCCTCTGATAATTACAAGGTATCGTGTCTCCTTAATTGACACTTGGATGATTCAACAACACAACGGGAAACACGTTGTGTTGCAGCATCTCTCATTCAACCGAGTAATTGAGAGCTGAGGAACTCGGTTATATTCCTAATTCATTATACTGGCCTACATCGCATTGGTATGGAACTTTGTATACCGTTGGTGGTCTTCGTAAAAATCTATCGAGCGGAGCCAAAAATGGCATACTGGTTACGAGGCTACTAGCTGGCGCCGGTTGTTGAGCTAGCTGCAAGGGGCACTGGATAGCTGCAAAGGACACCACCGGATAGCTGCAAGGGGCACTGAATAGTTGTAAGGGGGAATGGATAGCTGCAAAGGACACCACCAGATAACTGCAGGGGGCACTGGATAGCTACAAGGGAGACCGGATAGCTGCAAGGGGCACTGGATAGCTGCAAGGGACTCCGGATAGCTGCAAGGGGCACTGGATAGCTGCAAGGGGCACCGGATAGCTGCAAGGGACTCCGGATAGCTGCAAGGGGCACTGGATAGCTGCAAGAGACTCCGGATAGCTGCTAGGGACTCCGGATAGCTGGAAGGGGCACTGTGGATAGCTGCAATGGGCACTGGATAGCTGCGAGGGGCACTGGATACACGCGGGGTAAAAACATCAGCGCAGTTTGTGAATGCTGTAAGAGGGGGTTAAAAAATGCTCATTTCGTTGGATTTGTAGGGAGCTGCTGTAATTTTCAGCAAGGTGGAATCTTTTCATTTCCGATTCACGATTGAACAAAACAACGTTTTTTAGGCCTAAGAAATCCGCTGTCGCAGTGTCGCAGCGTTGGCTTGACCAGGGACTTTCGACCGTTTTATATTGGGTTGGTCCACTCAGTATTAGGGCGCGTTTACGCAGCAGATCGCCTTTGCATTCTCGCAGCTAGAACTCAATCGCGATGGCAAAGGTGACATTGCCATGGTAACAGCGCTAAATGGATTAGCTAAATCCGACATCGTTTGAGTAAATACTTGCAGTCTTGTAATCCGTGCCAATAATATAAAGAATTCCTCATGACTAAACAATTTTCCCAAACACTGCTTAACTCACGTTATTTGCTGTTTTCGTTGCGAGGCGGTAGACATAAAACCGCCGCCATGTTGGAATTTGAGGTGATTTCTAGCTTCTAGCTACGAGAATGCAAAAGCGAGTGGTTGCGTAAACGTGCCCTTACGCAGCAGCGCGAGAAACAGTGAGAGATATAACACCAAATTCGATACCAAATCTCAAACGCGTCTGAAGTCACTACTCCCATTTGGCGTCATTTTACTGAGTCTTCCATTTCATTGGCTGTTGATTTTGCTGATGAATTGAGACAAAATTGGACTAACAAGCGAACAAATACTCGATCCATCATCAGACGTAACCTGGGCCGTTCCAATTGTTTAAATTGTTTAAAAGTTCATTAAGCCACTTAAGTCCAATCGACAATGCCACTGAAAATCGCAACGTTTGTTAGAAGGTGTCATCAGACGGAGAGCACCGTCACAAGCTTTCATCTTAAAAGAACGCCATTGTTTTAGTTTCGAGGTAATGACATCACCAACTCTCGTCTTGGATAATCTCATACCAATTTTTCGTTATGTTTTAATAACGTGTATTTTAACGTTCAGTAAAAGTTGTGCAATCAAATATTTCATAATTATTCGTTAATTTTATTAAAAAACTATTAGCTAGATGGAGCAAACCATTTTGTTGGCTTCGAATAACCAAGCGTCGTCTGCTTCGAGAGTTGGTTTGGGAGCAAAGACGTCACCAACTGAATGTCGCTCGTGTCTATTTTACAACGGAAAATAGCTGTGATATATCTCAGACCCGTGAACCGAACAGATACCACGGTCGACGGTCCCTGGGCTTGACTACAGACGCTTTTGTTTTTTACGTCCATTTGCATCCAGTACGTCTTGCAGATATCTCTACGACCGGCTACAGATATACTATACGACGCGCCATGGCTGTTTGCTGTGACGTGCACATCACATGTCTGGGCTAATCCAATCAGAAGGCCAAACAGCCGTTGTTCTCGTTCGTCATTGGCTAACTCATGGTGACGTCACAGCAAACAGCCATTGCGCATGGTTTAGTCTCGTCACCAGATGGCGTTATTGTCGTTTTAAATGTACATTCTTCCCAACGCCATTTTTTTCGATCTTCCGCATGAAGTGCGGCCCCACAGTTCTATAGTGCTTACGATAGTCAATCCCTTGCTAAAAATCTTTTTTAAAATGTGACGTCTACGAGATTTTCGGTTGAATATTGGGAACTAATTTAATAGCATCCTGCGATTATATGATCCTCAGTTTGCGCGCTTACAATAACCATGACGTTTCACCTGCGTGTATGCATGTACTAATTTTTAATCGTTTGCTAATAATTACCATGAGATCAGAAATTTTAAAAGACTATTGTGTGCGCAGCGCATCTTCAGTCCTGCGGGTATTTTATGAGCGGCTACGTCTTCCTGGAGGGAGCGGCTTTAATCGACGGCCGCCATTGTTCTTGTAACCATCTTGGATATCAACAAGGCACTCTGCTAACAAAAATATACAATCTATTAGCTGTGTTCGTTCTGGGGCGAACTCAAGATAGGCCGCGGACACTATAATACTCTAAAAATTATAAATTATTATTGCCAATAGATCGCCGAAGAAAAATTATAAAGTGTGATGTTAAAATACGAAAATATTTCCGATTGCGAAGACACAATTTTTGCGTTCATGCTGTTTCGTCAACTACGCCCAAGGCCAACCGAGATAGTAGCTGCGGTCCTCGCTGCAAGGAACGCAGCTATGCTGTCTTAGTTATTACGCCGAGTCTCGCGAAACGGTGTGATGGTATCATGCACGGATGGCGGTTTGCGCGTGGCTGTTATAAGAAAGACGGAATGTACCTTTAAAAGGTCATTGCCACAAACAAGTGTAAACAGTGTTTTGTTCACCCTCTATTGGCACCTGCGTAGGCACCTACATTCCATATTTGAAGAGGTTTCTGCTACCACATTCCTAATTTATTCTACAGTACGAAACGACGTTATGCACACACATCGCGAATACTTCATTTTCCTCCTGTCACATAGTCCTACACTACGGATAGTGCAATTTTCCGCATCAGGGAGAGTTGCAAACGCAAAATAACACTTAATTAGCTACCAAGAAGCAGAAATTAGTGGTTGCAGGAAATTGCCGTCAAAAGTCCCGTCAAAGTCCCACAATCACACAAGGATGTCGTTACGCACCTGACCTGACGGACGTAAAAGGTATAGTATCCCATCAATCATCAGCAATAGTCATCATTTGGCAAGTCTCTCTTTTCAGAGTCGACGTCAAACTGCTAACGCCCACCCATATGCTTCAACGCCGAGAATGACGTTTGCTAAACCGGCGCTCTACTACAGTATACCGGCCGGATCTTGGGTGAAATACAGCATACGAGAGACTGAGTTGACCAATATGG
Organism: Lithobius niger; assembly: GCA_023313725.1. NCBI lineage: Eukaryota > Metazoa > Arthropoda > Chilopoda > Lithobiomorpha > Lithobiidae > Lithobius > Lithobius niger. The sequence continues at coordinate 57,763 of JAHWFP010249036.1, forward strand.
CCGCCAAAACAGCCGCTGATGCGATTGATTAGTCTTGTTGCCGCATTTTGTCAACCGAGGGCGACACCTTCCGTACAAAAATGCTACCTTTCTTGAAACACTCTCTGGATAAACGAACATATGCAGTCGAGAAATTCAATAGCTTTGTGGCAAAAATGCGCAAATTTATTTATTTGTATAGTGTAAGCTATTTTCCGAGTAGATTACTGGGGTTAAGTTAGTGAATTACTAAGCTTTTTGCCAGTTGCCGCTATTTGACTTGAGTAGATGGCGGGATTCTCCGTATACAGAAATTCATCGATACGAATGCTAGTCAAGAACAGACCTCGAAGAAATGAACTGGCCTCTGGTGGCGGCCATTTTGTCTACCCCGCTAATATTGTTGTAGAACGAGCCAGATAGTTTACAGGCTATGGTTAAACTATCCACCGTGGAAAGACGTGGCCTGCCGTTTAGGCCTAAACCAGCAACTTGAAACCAGGGTATAGGTAAGTAGGTAGTGACGCTTTTCTGAAAACATGTTATAAAATAATACCAGTTTCCATCAACGACACTAGAAGGCAGCACCTGTCAGGTGCTGGTAGGAGGCGAAACTTGAAATTTAAAAAATGGCGGCATTGTTTCCGTGGTAACCATGGTATAGCCACAATACCTGTGGAAATTGACGAAATATTCGTGCGTGAAACATCCGAAGTTGTAGAACTTATTCTGTGTTCGAATCAAACCGTATGTAGTTCGTTACAATAAACGTGAACCACGGAAGACGCTTCAGCCTGAATGGCCGCTCAGCACGTTTCTCGGAACACAAAACCATGCATTATAATTAGCTCCACTCGTAACGACAACCCGATTTTAAAATTAAATGTTGGATTTAAAAAAATAAAACTTGATCAGCCAGTTCTGATCTTTCGTAAAATTATTTTAATGCCCTAATCTGCCTTATGATATATTTTAAGCGATTAATTTTGTATTATTATCGTGATCAATTTGATTTAGTGACGCTTAATACTTTTGACCCCCATGATGCTTTGCGCTTCCTGTTACTTGACGACAGCGCCCTCTGGCGGTAAATCGCTGAAAGCAGGTACTAGGTTGATCCAAATGTTTATCCTGCTTGAAAACTATCGAAAATAAAAAGGGTGAGGGGTTCTGTTTAAAAGTAACTCTCCCTCTCTAAAAAAAAGACCATACATAGCAAATAGCTTTCGGCGAGCGCAGTGTTGTTAAATAAATGCACCCTTAAAGAATATTTATTTATTTATTCATTTATTAAGGCTACCCATAAAGAGCACACAAGCACATTTTAGTGTCTCTGTTTGTGTGTCACTAAAACAGCTGTTTAGTCGCAAACCCGTGTTTTTGAACCGTGATAGTACAGCAAACAAAATCGTTAAAAATGGGCGGCAGTAACGAACTTTCGTTAACGACACACGGATGCTCTTTTGAAACGTTTGCCACAGGTTTTGAAATGGCGACGAAGGGTAGTAGTTAGTGACTCGTAAATCAGGAAACTGGAGTGAGTGACGACTGTGAAAACCAGGAAAATTGCGCTTTTTTTTAATTGAACGGAATACAGGTGCCAGAGAATTGCACGAAGTATACCAGCCCAACAAATGTTATAAACAAAACAACTCACAGATGGTATTGCACACATGGATTGCAGACACACAGTTATTGTTTTTATGCCTAATTTATTGCGGTAAAGTGAGAATGCAATCCACGACCTCGTGCGCTTGCTGTGGAAAACGGGTGCGAAAAATATAACATTGTTACTCATAAGCGCCCGCGTCACTCCTTTTTCATAGTTAAATAAATAAATGAAAACATCATTACAAGTACTTTGAAACATTTGAATAATTTTAAAACCTACTATCTTCCTCCTTCATCGCACAATTTCATATAGCAGCCGAGACTCAAACATTTTTGCTAATTTTCGACAGCAATGCTAGTGTCATTATCAAGCACTTCAAAGGTAAAATAAGGATCCTGGTCACATTCCTGCCAGCATTTGAATTTGGCAGAACACGTAGCCTCCTGCATTTACAAGGTAGTGGGCCATTCATGCTGTATTTAGAAGGTCCTTTATGCTGCTACTAGCTCTCCAACACCGCACCAAGTGCTCACTCAAGTCCTCCCCACAAGGGGACTCACAAAGAGCAAGAAGAGGTGTCTCACAAAGAGAGAGGTGTGCTGGCAAAGAGCAAGAATGTGACCAGGATCCTAATTTTACCGTTGAAGTGCCTGATGATGACAGTAGCATTGCTATCGAAAATTAGGAAGACTGTGTGACTGTCTGCTATATGAAATTGTACGATGATGGAGGAAGATAGTAATTAAAAAAAAAATTTAAATTACGCGTGCATGAAATCCCGAAAAATTTCTTTTTTTATATTTTTATTTTTACTTTACTTTGGGTATTAAACGTACCGGCGGCCTGTTATCCAACACTATGCTGGTTGCAGGCAAACAAAAAAGGACATAACCCGGACAAAATTAGGAGAAAGCTGAAAATTGGTACACAGCTACATTTCATCATCCTGAGCAACATATCAAAAGTCCCCAAGATTCCTGCCATTGCTTTCGCTGCCAACTTGAAAAAATGGCCACGATTTTGGAAAAAAATAACATTTTTTTGGCTGTAACTCTTTAACCGTCAACGAATCAAAAGCGTAATGTGAAGCAAGAAGGTTTAGCGCACAATTCTGGACACGAAAGGTGATACAAGTCTTTCACGTAAAAGCAAACCATTGAACCCGAAAATCGTATTTGAGGTATATCACCTTTAAATGAAGAACTACTAATCAATCAAAGAATGGCCAACAATAACGCCATCTGTATTTGTTAACTTAGCAAATAATGTGAACTGAAATACAAGTCCAAGTGCTGTGAACTCCAAGTGTTAGAATTTTTCATTTCAATTGAAAGCAGAGGCGAGAACGGTGGGGGTACCATTCCGTTTTTAAAATTGTTGCTTAATCTAAAATTGCTGTTAATGTTCTTCATAGGACGTTACAATAATTTTGCAAATAACATAAATAAATAAATAGATTGTAGGATGGCCTCTCGCGAATTTTATTTAGACGAGAATAGGAAGTTAGCTAGCGCCATGTTGGTGTTACCAACGTCGGCAAAGCTCGGAAGCATACAACCTTTTTTACACGGACCGGATCTCAAGAAAATGATGCTTTTCAATTTTTCGTATTTTTTTTCAAATTTCGTGCCTCGCTTGTGCTATCGCGCTCGCTGCGGCTAATTAATTATATAACATCAGAAACCCGTACGCAAAAACTTGTCCGGACAGCCGAAACCTGGCCGTCCTAAAACGTGATCCGAACGACGCCTAAAATCCGAGAACGCTTTGGATCCGGATTAGCGTGTCAAAAAAAGTTATTTGCACACCGGAAGCATAGCTGACTGCAAAGGTTTGGACTGCATTGTTTCTAGTAGTACAGTTGCGATCCCCGCTAGAACACGGTTTTTTGTTGGACATCTATTGGCAGCTAATGACGGTTTTTCGAAATATTAATTTTTATTTTACGTAGATTTGCGTGACAAATTTTTATTATCTGTAAAAGTGTTTTTTTTAAGCATTTAAAATTATCACTCAGACATAGTTGAGCTATTTTTCTGTGATTGGAATAGGTAGAGACGTGTTCATGCAGCCAGAAAGTATTTCAAGGGAAAAAGCGGCAACCTCTGAGGTGGCATTCTTTTGGGCTGTTATAACGTCCTCGGCTGACAGAAAGCGGCAACAGGACAAATCAATCGCATCAGTGGCGCTTTCGGCGGCCATATTGTCCAATTCAGTCACGTTCACTAGTTTTCATTGAGGATCCGGGCAGGGCTGGAGACAAAGAGGAAGAATGGAAAGTATTTAACATTTAGGCCGGAAGGTAACAATACCGAAACGAGAAATACTAGAAACATGAAATATCTCGTTTCAACTTAAGCGTACAATACAATAATTAAACAGGACGGAAACCCAAATGGGCTCGATTAGTGTTAAATGAATTGTAGGGGTTTTTAGTACGTGTGACAGCTCCCAAAGTGCCAACCCCACAGTTAAGGGACTTGCTTGATAACGTGTCGTGGTGCTTATATAAGGGGTTGCGGGAATTCCAACTTAACCTAAATTGGTGGAATATGGCTAGTAGATGTGGTTCAGTTTTGGTTATGCTTTAATTGTAAAACATGAGCGATAGTATGCTCTGGCTCGCCTGACATTCAAGGGCGACACTAACCCTGGATTAGGGCCTAAAATGGAATACCAAACGGCATGAGGCTTACTTGGGACGAGATGGATTGGTAAATTTTGGGTTAATTCAAGTTTTCACAGCAAGGCAAAATTGTTACGGGGTTGCAGTGCTAAACTAACAACAGGGTTGGTCCGGTTTGATGTTAAGTTTAGGGAAACGGGATAAAAAGGGATAATTTCTAATTAAAATGGCCAAAATTACCTTTCGATGCGGGGAGTTGGAGAGTTGGTGGCGGGAATGAATTTAAGGTTAATACCTAATTGTTGGGAGCATCCGGCAGAAGACCACGCGAGCTGGAGCCGTTACAATTAACGTCAAACATTAAGTACAGGCAATTCACACCCATACATTGTCACAACAATTAATATAATATCATCATGTCAACAAACAATGAATATTAACTAAATGAAACAAGCAATCTGCATTAAAGACTGTCCTTGTGAGGATACACAATACACTAGTCCAAGAAAGAAAGAAAAGACAACTGCCCCGACTGGGACGCGAACCCAGGACATCCCGTTTTAATGCAGACTGCTTGCTTCATTTACCCTTTACCTTGTGATTTCTTTCTTTATTGCATATTAACTATGTTGAAGTGACAATGGGTCATTATAATTTCACGTCTGGTGGATCTTGAGCTTGGCAGCTTTCACAAATGACGTCATCGGCGTAACCTTGCTGGGGTGGTACAATTACAACGTTGAAATCCAAAATTAAACTCGCAACAAAATTCGGATGCAAACCTATTTACGTTGCCTTTTGAACTTAAATGTCAGTCTACTTGAGCAGAAAATTGAGTCCACGACCCTTGAAATCAAATGCCGAATGTCCTACCGCTGAGCCATGGTGTCTCACGGCTCAGCGGTTCGCATCACTTGGTTTCAAACGTCGTGGGTTCAATTCCCCGCTCATGCAGTCTCACATTCAAGGCCAAAAGGCAACGTATATAGGTTTGTATCCGTATTTATTTAATAAAATATAATAACATATTGCGATTGCAATTAAGTTAAGGTTAAACCATGCCGCCACCCTTCAGTAAAGCCGCCAAAAACCTTTTTTATTCCAAAGCTAAAGTAAACACGGCTCGCGTGGGTTACCGGTACCGATGATCTTGAACATTAGTCTCCCATGCGTTGAGCCAAGATTAGGTAGCACAACATTATCTCCAGAGCCGATGGAGAAGCAATGTGTGGTCCCATCGCGACAGTAATTCGTCGACGGCCGTAACCATAGGAATGACACACTGTGACTTGCAGCCAGCTTTCAGCGAGCGAAATTATCGTAGTATAAACGAGTACTCAACGCCAAAAACGACAGTGCCTAGCCTACTTTAAAGGAATAATAAACTGGGATGCAGACCAGACCTGAGATTAGTCCCAGCTTTAAAAATAAACCCACTAATTCGTGTCAAATATGGGAGGTGGGGGGGGGGGGGGGGGGGAGAAGAAGACACAGCTCATCCATCTCCCAATTCCAAAAGAAACGTCATTGCAAAAGCAGGGAAAGTAAACGACACACAACGCAACACCATCATCGTCGGTCACGCCTACACTAATGATGGGCCAGGTGGCGTTCTTCAAGAGATCCGACAAAAGAGGCCGACAAACGCCCCCGCAAGAGCTATTGACGGCCTCCCCCCCTCGCCCCCCCCCCCTTTTTTTCCTGTTATTCCTAGTCCTATAGGAAAAGCGAGGGGTGGTGGTGGTGGAAGGGGGGGGTGGGGAGGAGAGCGGCACTTAGAACGCCTTGTCAATCCATCCTGCCTGTCAATACGTCATCAGTCAAGTCAAACTACGATTGATGACACGATGCCGACTGCAGGGTCGTGTTAGTTAGCATCTCTCAAAAACAAACATCGTTGCAAAAAAATCGTCGCCGTACCGAAACCAACCGCATCCCACCCAACCTAAACCAATCTAACTTACCCAATTTTAGCTCACCGTTCCTTAATAAGCGATAAATTCGTCATTTTTATCAGGCCGGAGTGGGCGAATCTGGGTTTGAGTGTAGCTAACTAATTTCAATCCGACGACAGCCCGACCTTTGTGCTGCTCCGACATTACGACAGGACAAGTACAAAGCCGCCATCTCTCACCGTCAAATTATGGCGTCGGGCGACCCTGTGTACAGGGAAAATGTAAAGAATGAAATTATTAATAATAAAGCCGTTAATAACAAACGAAAATACTCGGGAAAAATATTGCGCATAATTAGGTTTTATCACGGAAAAGTGTCAAGCGACATAGAACAGGAAAGTATTATAAACGCCGTCGTTGACATTTTAATAACAATAATAATAATGCGTTGTTGAGTATTCCTGTGACCTTGCAGCGTGGTACGATACTAGGAAATACGGGAAAAGTGAGTCACTTAATACCCGGACGTTATAAATCGACCTACTCCACTAATGCGAAACCAATTCTGATCAATCAAAATTATTCATCGGTAAACAAACCTATCAACAATTAAAATAAATGATGACCGTGTTGAAATAAATAACGACTTCAATAGACTTCCACACGGATTCTATGTCAGGGTTTCCCACATAACCAGCAAGCAATGATGATGCCAGCATCTACCATTGCATACTGATATGCCGGAGTGGAGCATGAGATTATATCTGGGGAGATGAGGGGAACGGCACCGAAGTGTGGGTGGAGCGAAGTTGTACCTACATTGCTGATCCTCCCGGCTCTTCCTGCCCCACTCCGTTCCTCTTTCTCCCTTCGTTTTTTCATTCCCTCCCTCGTTCCACCCTCCCTTCCTCCCTCCTCTCCCAATCCTTCCCTCCTTCGTTTTTTCATTCCCTCCCTCG
>JAHWFP010249036.1:64933-83618 GCA_023313725.1 Lithobius niger
CATTCCCTACCCTTGTTCTCTCCCTCCTCCCTCCCTTCCTCTCCCTCCCCCACTCCGTCCCATCCCTTCTTCCCTCTTCGTTTTTTCATTCCCTAACCTTGTTCCATCATTCCTCCTTCCACCCTCCCTATTCATTTTTGTACTGAATTCTCGAGTTTCTTTACCCGCATCGTTTCATTTTTTATTCTCAACTACAAAACAGTTTTTCGTTGATTGATAGTGCGGTTGCGTGTTTCTCACGAACCTGAATTGTTGATTCTCAAAACTGTTGCATTCTTTGTTTGAATATACAACTCATTGTTCAATGTGCGTTGATGGGGAGTGCCAAGTGAAAAACGAAAGTTTTCACGATTTGACGCGCACTATTTTTTTTTTTTTTTAGTTATGGAAGAATAAAAAGGTTTCCTAAATTATCGACGTGGGCGTTTATGAGAACCAAGGTACTTGCCCAGCATCTCCTAGCCACAACAATTCAAAATGGATTAGGGAATAACAGAACGGAAAGCCAAATGGGCTCGATTAAGGGACTAATTAAAAGTAAGGTGAATAACAAAGCCATGTAACGGTAGCTGACGTCAAGCATCGTGAAAAAAATGTCGTTTCTCCTGACGACCACATAGAACGCTCACACTACAAAGAACTATTAGAGCCGTCATCAGTTCCACTGTCGACATAATAGAGAGGGCTCCGCTTTCTTTCCTGTTTGGCTGTCAATCGGATCGGATCGGATCGGATCGGATTTGCAATTTCTAAACAATGAGAAACAGCTGCTTGGGGTTTGGGCCATTGGAAAGGTGGTGAAAAAACTTCGAAAATGGCGTATTCAAACGTCCAAATCGGTCGACGAAAAGTGAAAATATCTTGAATTCGGTTTATTACCGCCAAACGCCGCCTGTTTATCATCAACAATCAATCTTTTAACAATCGGATGCCTTGAACAATTAGAACAATTCGCGTCTCGTTGTTGTTTTGATTTTGGCTCTTGCTGTTGGTCTATTTTGTCACCCTGATGGTTCTTCAACCCCATGTCCGATTCCAAATTTTTCTTTTGATAAACCTTGTCCAGAGACTCCCCTATTACTGCATGCAAAGTTTGGCTTGGATAGTCCGTGTGGTTTTCGCGTGATGCGCGGTCTAAGATTACATTGGAGTGTCTTCATAGCGGAGCTACGCTCCAAAAAAACAAGGGGCTACAGCGACTATCTAGTCGCATTGGTCTTCTGTACAGTTCCTCCACTTCCAATGTTGAGGCACACACCTCTATCATGCACTACAACAGCTATCTCTATTATATAATCTAAAAACAGTAACCATTAGAATTGCCCGTTACAAATGTGTTAGCTTTTAAGCTAATTTTACGTTTTAGGCATAATTGTCAGCGTTTAGGCCTAATTTACAACTTTAATTTCGTAAGTAGCAACTAACAGAGATTTGGATTGTATAGAGTAAGCCTATTCATTTTTGCAACACGGTATGCCTCCGCGCACACAATTAGGCTGCGTTTACAATATAAAAGCTTGTGCGTGAGCGTAGCGCCAGTTCATGAGCAAAGCAGTGCTCGCGGACAATCGGCTTGGCCCGCTCGTGGTATCGTCACGCTAAAGCAAACGCTCTTTCATTTACAAATCAAACGCGTGAGCAGGCGCGTGAGCTTGATAATGCTGGCTAATACTCCGTTCCAACTATGCTGTTTCACAACTTCCCCCTTCTATAGCACCAAGATTCGATGCCATACAGGTCAAGGTCACTGTAATTAAGATATCTGGCCGTTATTTTGAGCATTCAATCTTTTAGCACACCACATTTTCCTTTCATGTGGCGCTAATCGGCGCCGATGGAATCCGTTGATGCCGCCATTTTTTTATCCCAGCATGCAACAACTAAGCGTGTAAGCGTCGCTTGGCGCTCACCGATCTAGGTCCAGTAGATATTCGCGTGACGCTTGAAAATAGCAAAACGCGCCCGTTGGCCACCTGCTCTACAATAATTACAAATGGTCGCGCTTAAGTGTTGAGCATGGGAAAAACTCTAGTTTCACGCGTCGAAATCAATATTATAAATGCACCCTTATACAGTGTTAGAAAGTAAAGCGCAACGTAGCCTAATCAGTGGTAGTAGGGAAGGGATAGGAGAAACGCTGCAGCAGCGACTCGTAGCAACTATTGACGTTGCCATGGTAACGTGATTTTAGATCTAATTTTCATTTTTTAGGCCTAATCTTTTAATGGCAGTTTTAGTTTCGTAAGTAGCAGATAGGCCTAATGGAGAACTTGGTTCGATAGTAAGCCTATTCATTCATGCAACAATGCGACAAGACTCTTTCAAACGAAGCTAAAATGTTTTTGTTTTTACGGCTGCGTTAACACAAATCTTTAGGATTTCAATTCGACGATGAAATGTTATTATTTAATTTAGTTACGTCGAAGAAGTCTATTAGCTATAAGGAGGCAACAATGTTTTAATTTGCCATGTTATTTAACTAACTTTTGACACTGAATCGAACGTTGTAAACAGTGATCGTCAATTTCTGGTACCGTTGCGAAGTTGAAAAAAGCGACGGACGGACGGACAAAGTCGTTGCAATAGTCTTCTCAAACGGTACGGCTGTACTGAAGACTAAAAAGAGCTTCGTAGGGAGCTCTTGAGAACAAAAAACAACACATGCTACCCAGTCTGCTCCTGGTTTCCAGACCAAGGGAACAGGGGATCAATCGCGCCTTTGACCTTCTAATACACAACCTCACCCCCAATAAACACTATGAATGAACCCCGTTTATGCTAAATAAAAATCCCAGAAGTGCACAAACGTAAATAAAAACCACGACGTTTCGAGGATAATTTCACCTCGTCATCTGGCGAATAAAATCCACAACAGCTTCGTCAAAGACATAGAAATTACACCAATCAGGACAGCATTGGTTGACTTCACAGGACACACACCAAACCTTCAGAAAGCAACCATTCTCTTCACAGACAATGTATTACGTCCCTGAATCAATATTGGTAACCCCAGGGTTTCCAGCAAAATCGTACCCAAAAATAGTGAAAATAGTGAAAACTTATTGTAAAAAAGTGAGCAAGTAGTGAGTAAATAGTGAACAAATAGTGATTGAAACGTGACTAAAATCTTTTTTTTTTAACCGCACAACAATATTGAGGTAATAAATGTTTCATGTCAAATGTTTTATAGGGATCGGCCGATATGACTTTTTTACCAATACGATACGATACCGATGAAGGGTAACCGATCCGACCGATGCCGATACCGATGTCGATGCTGATAATAATAATAAAAAATCATTACTAAAGCTTAAATTTCGTTCTGTTTCTGGTTTTGCATGGGTTCCAACTGCTGAGATTATTAAAAAGTTCCTTGCAGCAATAACAGCATTTTTACTCTTATTCCTACTTACGGCTTCATTATATTCATCTTCTCAGTTAGATTTTCGTTGGCTGTTGTAAAACTTAGAGCATTGGAACTGTCACGTGCTACATTTTCATTACAAACTGAGCAAATGGCTTTGCTTTTCTCACTTTGTTATTGCTTTTGCCACGCTTGGTGTTAATACTTCAGGGAAGACAGTTGTGTTTCTTGGCATAACAAATATCTGTATCGGATGCCTTATAGTGGTCCGATACCGATACGGCAAAAATACCGATAAATACAGATTATACCGATACCGATATCAGACTATCCCCCAAATTTTTTAGATTCCCCGGGGGGGGGGGGGGGGGCGGTGTTGCTGCTGCAGTGGCTTGACATACATAATTATCAAAAGAACGGTAGTTCAGAAGGTAACGAAATTAGAGTATGCTCCTGCAAACTTTGACCTGTGACTTTTGGCGCTACATTTTGTTTTTAAGCCAACTGAAGAGGTGATGCGCCACCTTCAACGAAACTCTCCTCCAACTGCATTTGTTTTGAAATGTAGTTTCACACAATACTGGATTGGAAATACTATCTCCGTTATGGTGCATACATTTTTTTTTACAAACTTGATGGGAGTTTTTGAAAACCTACGATTATCTTAACTATTTCTACACGAGGATTTTAAAATAAATGGTGTCTGTGAAACATAGCAGCTAAAAGTGCACGATACTGCATTTGTTTTGAAATGTAGTTTCAAAGAATACTGGATCGGAAATACTATTTAGGCTACAACAAGAAAACGGTGATAAAATTTTGGAAATGGCACCTTTTTCATTCAATAGAAGGTGGGAAGAGACCAAAAAATATGTGCTGTAATACTTCTGCAGAACAATCACAAGAGCGTAGATAAAAAATTAATGAAGTTTTAGTCATGCAAACTTTCTCGCTTCGTATGCTACGATTCGGCTTCTGATGCATGGATTTAAAAAATTGGAACTTTTGGAAAGCTACAAGCCACAACTACAGAAAATTTCTATTACAGGATTTTTACCATTACCAGGAATCAGGTCTCTCGGACCAACAGCAAGGGCTTGGCCTTCCAACCCAGTTAGGGCTAACGTTCCACTGCTAAAATAAAGGAAACGTTTTCAAAATGATGTGGAACCAGCTACGTTTGTTCTATCAAGACCTTTTTTTTTTCATTCGTAAAGCTGGATGTATCATCTCTCACATGCCAAGAACACTTTTAGAAAAGAATGCTTCCTTAATTTAAAAAAAAAATTCATTTTGTTTACATTGCATCGAAAATCCATGCTATTTTCACCCAAACCACTAAACATGCTGGAACCACACAGGGGTCGTTCTATCCAAGGAATCTTCTCAGTTTTTTGTGGGCTTAATCTTCGCGAAAAATTAAGGTGACGTTTTTTAAAAATTTTACTGTAAGGCACGTAGTTTTGCTGCTAGAATTTTTTTCGTTGCAGTTCTAATATTATTCCTATGGGGCTATTGTCCAGGAGCCACAAGAGTTCTGAAAACTGGTAATGACAGATTTTTAGTAAAAAACTTGCTGATTCCACCGTAACAAATCAGCCAGAAAAGGTACATTGAACCCCTCTTTTCGCGCATAGATTGTCCTGTGGGCTGAACAAAACGCCATAGGGGCATGGAATTTCGGTTTGGGTGATCTACTATACCTCCCTATTAATCACACAAAATATAAAAATTGGCTCTGAATGATCACTCCAATTATGTTAATAAAAAAAAAATTGGCTTGGTTTGCTATCGATTTAAGTTCTAACTGGTGCATGTTGTAATTCCATTACATTATAAAAACAAAAAAATATTACAGGGGGGAGAAATAGTTGGTAATAGTGAGTTTTCAGCCGAAATTGAAGCATTCAGAAAAAAGTGAGAAAAGTGAGCTTGTCGAAGCCCTGCAACCCTTGTTACACTTTCCCACCAACCCCCGGTTCATAATCATACTATGCCAGATTATGCCAGTAGAAATATCAAAGAATAGTGATGCCCCTCTAATGCAGAAACTAGGAATCGCCACGTTTGGCCCAACCAATAAACATCCCATCGGGGCCGCCCCCCCCCCATCTCACCAAAATCGTGTAAACTTTCGGCAATACCTTAAATTTTATCAGAATTTACCTGAAATTATGCTGGACTTAGGCTGAATTGGGTGGAATTGAATGGAATTGGTCAAAATATTTCTTGAATCACCCGGGAATGGATTGGAACAAAGACTGGATCAACAGCAAGTCACTGAATTGGAATTGATTTGTCGGAATGAGAAACGAAAATTAATTGATCGGAAATGATTTGAAATATAGCAAATGCAAAATGTGGCAATGGTTTAAGTTGCATTGAAACGTGGCATCAACTTGGTTGGCATTGACACCGGCTCATGAAATTGAATTGGAATTGAATTGCTTATATCAACGGTATGTAGTATAGGTAGAAATGGATTTGACTTGACTTGTTGCTCACTTGGTGTCTAGGTAATTGACTCAAATCCACTGAAAAGGAATTGTAGCCTACACATCCCTGGTTGTTGGTAAGCAGTTGCCTGTCCCTGGAAAATGAGGAGAGGGTGGAGGGTGAGGGTAAGGTCAATCAATACATGGACAAATCGTCCCGATAACAATCAGTACCTACTGGCTCCTTTTCCAAAGTATAGGAGAGACACCATATCCCTTTGCAACAACCCCCCCCCCCCCCCCCCCATTCCCGATACCATGTTATTTGCCGGTATAAAAAACCAAACATTACAAAATTAAATACACTACGAGATCCACGCAGCAACGTTTTCCAACCATGGAACCATATTATTACGAACCAGACAGGGAAACCCCCATTGGTGTGTCTGTCCACTATACGAGGCGCCCAATTCCGTGTGGTCACAACGTATATATTGGCTGCTCCCCTCCATCCTACTCTACCCCCAACCAATCCCACCCCCGTAAATCACGAGCTGGGGGCCATAAAGACCCAACTGCAATTTCGGTTCATAACCTTGCGCTTGTGGCCTCCTCTTTACCGTTGCTCGTATATTTAGGAACTGACTAGTTAGTGACACCGAAAACCAGATCTCCCTTAGAGTCTTTCTGCATTGATGTCTGCACTCCGTGGCGAATCCACGCGCCCGCAAAACTGACTTCCTACGAGCAGGTTCTAAAATCGTAGAAGTTAACTCGATGTCGCATCTTACTTCATCCAAGCCTACGCGAGGCCCTGGCGGTAGTTGGGTCCACTAATGCCTCTGGTAATGCTTTTGCCTTCGAAGCAGCGCGAAGGCAAAGCATTATCAAAGGTACTAGTAGCCGCAACTCCCACCAGGGACCCACGTAGCATTGGAAGTTTTTTTTAAGTATATAAGTAGTTTATTACGACGGCTAGAAGTTTAATAAATACGGATGCAAACCTATTTACGTTGCCTTTTGGACTTATACGTCAGTTGAGCTGGGAATCGAATCCAGGACCTTTCATGGTGAACTTAACTTGTGTGTGCCGTACAAAACATATACAGTATAATAGCACATGATATAATAATGGGGAGGTAATGTTGAACATAATATTTGTTAGCAGGTACTATTACGAACATTAATCCATAGGAGGCATCGGAACAAAAACAAACACAACGTAACAGTTTAAATACTAAAAGAAATAATAGTTCCTGAATGTTTAATTCCACATGTTTTTTATACGTATCTATATAAATATATATATTTTTTAATCAGTCCATAGGTCAATCTGAGCATTGCTTAATCGATTTCTAGATTAAGCAAGAAGTAGTCGAACAGTTTTTTTATAATCTCATTTATCCCACTAATTTGGAGCAGTTCAATAGGGATTTCATTAAATATTGTAGGAATTTTATATTTGTTTGTTTGTTTGCCAGATTGATTCTTGGCAAAAGGCACTTCATGTCGACATGTGGTTTCCCTGAAATAATTATTATTCCTTAGATCTGAGCTTAATTTGGGATCGCAATTAAAATAGTTTTTTTCAGAACCACAACTAAATCTCCAAGTTGTTTAATTTTGAGAAATTTTGTTTTCCTGCATATTTGTTTATATTTCAAATTTACTTTCACATTGTACTGACATGAGATCATAAGTAGACATGCTCTTAATTCGTTCCTGGTAGAGGTTTTCGGCAATATAAATAGTTTTTGTACCCACCAGAAAATAACTGCAATCGCCGTAGTTATGTGTACGGACCGGTCTTGCCCAACTTAGGGTAAAGTCTCAAAGAACACTCCATCTTGAAAGTCCAGGCATAGTCGCAGGACACGAAAAGCATTGCTACACAATGATGCCTTCTCAAACAATCACTAAGTTCTGTTGTAGGCAGAGCTCCTTTTTTTTTATAGTTGGCCAGGTAGGTTAGGTGAATATCATCGACATGTCTTCGACCATGTGGACGAGCTGGCATCTTTGTCAACACAGCATGCCGATCAAGCTACTCGCACCTGGCATGTCCCACCCGAAAAATCTTGGTAAAATTCAGCCATGACTTATCATGCCCGTACTCGTACTTAGTACGTCTCCCTTTTTTCTTGTGGGTAGGAAAAATTCTAACATTGACGAACAGTGCAAATTAATTGGGGAAACTTGGAGCTTTTTCCAAAATGACCAACCTGTGTACGAACCATACACACGCTTCTGAAGACAGTGCGGTACCTTCAATGCACAAAATCCTCAACAGATCGTTTCAAAAGTGTCTGATGAGGGAAACGGCGTTACCTTTCAACGCGATTGATGGTTCCATCCAGAGTCGAGTCAACAATATATTCAGAAACAGTCGATAAACTGTGCCTCGCGCATGCTCACAATTCCGTAAAAATCAACCACTTTGCGAGCTGCTGCGATTAGTTAGCTACCACAATTCCTTAGTCGTGTTCAAGATGATTTCACTTCTGTGTTGAACGGACATGTTTTGAACAATAGGTGAAAAAATAACTTTACATATAGGAACATCTGCTACGTAATAAATATCTACAAGCAAGTATTACAGTAATTCGTTGGACTCTTTAACTCTCGTTTTGCCTTTGGAATACACTATATTATAACTCTATCGAGTGTGCTGTGCTTTGGCAGTACCAAACTGTGCGCAGCAGCGGACTTTTTTTTCTTTTTTTTTGCACGTACGTGGTGTTTTGGAAGAAGCTGTAAGACAGTAGATGCCAATACGGAAATACTGAACGCAAGTGGTGCTAACAAGAACTGGGCCTACAATTCATCGCGCAGACAGCGACAATGGGCTTTGCCGGATCTCTGTCTGCATTCTCCGTCATTCTTCTCCGACACCACCACCTCCATTCCCCAAACGAGCCATCACCACTACAATTCTTTATTTGTGCTTTCCGTCATTTCCTCCTTCTTCCTAACAAAACTAACTTGTAGCGAAATGACAAATGCTTACGAAAAGCTCATTTGAAGCAATCGGGAGGGAGGAGGTGGAAGGCTACGAAAAAATCCAAGTCCACAGCGAACTTATCGAAATCTGTGAACTATACTTACTGTTTGTGGGAGCAACGCTGTTGAGAGTAACTTAGTTTCAGTAGCTCTTCCTCGCCCTCCCCACTTCTACAAACCAGCTTTCTTAACTCCCAACTAAATACTTAACTAAGTTTTAAACTAAGCGTTAACTCCCAACTAAGTCTTGGGAATCAGCCATACGTGACGAATCTGATTTTTGGAAATATCTTTCCTCCGTGTTTGTTTGATTTGCTTTTGTGCGGACCTAATCCACATGCGGGAATCTGCTCTTGTGGTAAGTTTGTCACTTTTTTGACTGTCTTTGTACTTGCTTCTGAATAATCAAAATTCAATTCAATTCAATTGAGAACAAGATCGCTTGATGAACTTGATCAGTACCATTTACTATAAGGTTGACTGCATTCGCCATTGCTGTGACCGAACGCACTGCATCGCCCCCAATGGCAGGCAAACCCAACTTGTATCAATTTTAGACTTGTGCTGCCGAGAAATACTTCTGGTCATTCTGTAGGACTGACAGGTCCTCGTATTGTTGATCTAGGGCAGCGCTTTATTTACCACGTCACTGCTGTCCAGGACAGAGCCAGTTGCTCCCAAACCATCCCTTACAGCCCGTAATATAATCACTTGGTAGTGTAGGCCTAGTCTATGGGTGAGCATTGTTAAGTCATGCTACGCTTGAAAAGTGTACGTTTTTTTTCCCGGTTCTATTTGCCGATGCCAACACTTTCATCAGTTCCCTTTTAACAATGGAAAGTGTAAGCCTAATATATGAACAATGAAGCTACGCAGTGTCGAGAAAACGCCTACCGTAACACTTAAATAAGTGCGGACACTCACATTTGGTGATGGTTGACCACTAACAGACTTCCAATGCAACTTAAAGTTACACCTTGAAGACAGCGACCACCACTAAGTAGAAACCAAAACCAAACACTCAACTGAACCTCCCAGTCTGTTTACAGAATTTGACTACCTGTCTGAATTTGACTACCTGTTTAAATTTGACTACCTGTCTGAATTTGACTACCTCTCCCGGCATTGTGCGGGTAGACACCTAGAATTCTCTCATACGTGTTCCAATCTCCCAGTATCCGTTTCTGGTAACACGTCCAGTGGTGACACATGAGACACCAAACCATCCCCATGTTGCAAATGGTGCATCAAACACCACCCGTGCACTCATATTGTTTTATTTTATATATATAAAAGGCAGCCAGCGTATAGCTGGGCTGGCAATTCTAGTCTGGTATATACTGTCTGAACTTGTAGGAATTTTAGATATCTCAGATGTCTTAATCTTTATAAGAAATATTCTGCTTAACCCATCGCTTCCTTATTTACAACTTATCACGGTCACCTTTTACCACTACTTCCCAGCAATTGCTACAAGAAGTAAGAAAAAAAATTGGCCCCAAATTTTGTTCAAGCTTTTGTTTCACGCAAAGTAATAAAAGTTGTTGTAAAAGTTGATAGACTTACCAAAGCTTTGCAAAAACAGCTTCGACCCGTCTTGGGGCCATTTTCCCCACGTGGCCCAAAGATCAAGTCACAGTTCAAAAGATTTGAAGTGAACCCTTATAAAGCCAATCATTTCCCTTGGAACTAATGGGCCGAAAACTGAGTGGACCTCTGTATAACGAATGTCAAGCTTTCCAAGATTGGGCGGAGGGGTTAGAAAGCATGTGAGAGAGACGTACTTTCGACTTTTCTGCAAGTCAAGAGGCCAGTATAGCTTAGCGAGGCTCAACGAAGACCACCCGAGCCCAACACGTGTAGCCTACTGCACCCTTCGAGAAATACACCCTGATATAAAGTTTTAAAAATTTAATTTTTAATTATTATTAATATTACTGTTACATAAATATTCAGACTAGGTAAAAGCGCAGGGAAGGGCCAAAAAGTAGCCGCTAACTACAAGTCTATTAAATTGAAAGAAAACAGAAATAACAGAAATGTCTCTCCTAACGAAACTGAAAATGTCACTCTTACGAATCTACTTCTTCAACGTAAGAAGTGATTGGAAGGGGGGGGGGGTGGAGGAAACGATACCTACCTCCCTGCAAAAAAAAATTACCACTATTAGTGCTGGTGTTTTATATCAAGATAATAAGTAAGTTAGGTAGAGGTCGGCATGCAGCCTAAGCAACTCAAGAGGGTCAACTTTAAAATGTGCCTGGATAAAATGAGTCTGCCGTTGGACAAAAGAAGCGACGGGATTGATGTCTTTACCTAAATATGGTGACCAGGCTTAACAAGCATATTCAAATATATTTATTTTATAGAACCTACCTAACGCTTACCTTACATCTTAATTGTTCTAGCTCTCTAGGAAGGTTTATTTCAGTAAGTCGTCGTTCGAAGAAATGACTACCGACACTCTTCAATTAAAGTCATAATAACTAATCTTTCGCTCCAGAAGTTACGTACAGTGTTATAGGTACCCCACTTTAGACACTTCATGGTGACGGTTGCGAACGCCACAAAAATGGATTATCTGCGGCACGAATTTTTTAGTGCCAAGACATTCATGAAGATTCGACAAGTTAATCACGATTCCTCACGATTCCATAAAATTATTTTTTCAATATTTTGTTCTTGCACACAGTGCTTAAACACCTTCAACATCTCCATCATTAGCATTTAAATTTGACAGAATACTGTTGCGGTCATTTCATTACGTACAAACCAGGAGCTAATAAATACATCTACATCCTTAGGCCGTGGAGTGCCCACGCTGCAGCAATCACTTCATATTCTATCCATTGTCACAAGGCAGTCTGGGAGCTGTGGGTTTCGTTTCCCGACTCCAGGCTAACCTGATTCAGTATCACCAATCTTATTTAGCAAAGCGACGCAAATAGGCGTCAACTTCACAGCGCGCGCACGCCTGGACTATAATTGTAGCGCAAGTAATATCTTTGCACCTATTTATTACGTTTGAGTCTACGCCGTGCATTTTTAACATTCCTATAACCTACGCCGCTCCTGTATCTGAGAAACGAAACCGACAGTTTACCTCCCAGACGGCCTTGCGACGAGAGATGGCTTACGAAGCAATAGTTACAACAAGGACACTTCCGGACGTTTATATATATATATATTCGCTGCTGTTTAAACCTAACCCGCTTTTTAAAATGTCAAGACCCAGTCCACAACACCGTATGATTCAAAAGAATCTTCAATATTTGTGACGATTCGCAAAAAGAACTTTAGTTAAAGCAGTACTACCACCGATTGAAACCCGTTCTCAAATACCCTGGCGCCATCTAGCGGCAGTGACATTGTTAACCTGTATAGCTTGCTCCCAGGTGCACGAGGACGTACCAAATTTTCTCTCAATAATTAAGAAGGCTGGTGGCTTGTTTGTTTCGTAAAAAGAAATAACATTGTGCATTCCTTCGCTTGATGCAAGCAAGTGCTAGACAGTACAAGGTAGTGCTAGATGTTGCCAGATTCTGCCTACTTTCAATCGGCGATAGTGCCCCTTTAAGAACCACTGGAGTACATTCGTAAAAATTCAGTTAGAACCATCAAAGTCGGCCCGTTCCCACGAACAAATTTGTTATCACCTTGGTTTAACTAATTTTTTAATCCTCTTTCTAACGGTTAAAAGTTCACTTGTTCAGTCTCCACTTCTTTCCACGGCCGAGCTTGCTTTCTTTCCTTCTTTCTAGTTCAAACCGCCTGAGGGCGTCCATGTCAACGCGCGGCTGCCCGCGCATGCGGAGTGGCTCGTTGTGACAGGGCTTCCGCTGGGCGCGTCAATCATCGCTCGGAGGGGGGGCGGCTGAAGGGGCGCCCACCTGTCAAGTCTGTAGTCATTAAGTGGCGTAAATCATAGGCCGCGCGGCAGGTGACAAACCCTTTAATCAGGACCGCCGCTGCCAATCACGGGCCGCCCCCTGCAGGGCCAAAGGCGCCGAGGAGGGGGAGAGCAGGGAAGCAGTAGAACGGGCAGGGGCTCGCGATGATGGGCTGTACGGCGGCCGACTGAGCGAGCTCAACAACAAACTACCAACCGTTGACGAAGTGCTCGTAATTATTGAAATAGGTAACGTGTTGCGATCTGCCAGTAGAAACGGGAAAGCCCTGACCATACTGGCTGCATGGCGTCGCAGGATGGTTTGCCAAAGACGTCTAAAACGCCGCATTCACTACCCGAGTTCAGCAATTTAGTAAATTTAGACACGCGTTAGTAGCCTAACGCGTCGCTACGCACGAAATTTTCTTATGTCTGGTTAGGCCTAACAGTAGAAACCACCTACTATGGGGGTCCAGAGTGACGTTATGTTTACATGTCTGCTTTACCCCCCCCCCCCCCCGCTAACCAATCATTGTAAAGGTTTGTGACGTCTATAAATAGCTGAAATAATATTATTTACAGCTATTTATGTAAAATTCGAAAATTACTCGTGACGTTCATTTTCAAAAACAGCATACTGTCTGTATCTTTCAAATTTTCGATTGTAAATCAACAATATCATCAGCCACGGTTAAGAAAAATTAGTATTCTGGTTACATCCTCGTTATTTTCGTCTGCTTGCTTGAAAAGAACGTTCACGACCCTCGATATTTACAAGGTAAGCTCACGCAAGCGGCATGGACACCTATATTTACAATGCTGGGTCCAATATTTACAGTGTCGCGTTTATTTATTTATTTATTTATTTAAGTATTTATTGCCATACTCTCATTACCAGTTCACTAAATACAAAATAACACAGGTTAATAGTTATCTTTACTATGTCGTGATAAATGTTTGTAGATGTTTGAAGATAAAAGAAGCACCATGACGTTTGGGGGAGCCGGGAAGGGGGGGGGAGGGCTTTAGTGGGACACATAATTGGGGGAACACAACGTCTCAGACATGTAAGGTCTTTAGACATTAGTGAAGACCAAAAAATAAAAACGGAGATAAGTAAATTTAGAATGCGATGGAGAATTAAAGGAAGGGGAACGGGTACAATACAGACAGGTCTACAAAAAAGTTGCAACGTCATTTTAGAATGCTATTTTAACAAAATTCAACCGTCTATGATGAGGTGTAAGCTAGTTCTATTACGCGCAATGACCGATTTTATTTCATATCTACAATTCGTAGGTAGTTTTCTTTTTTAATTCTGCCGAACTACTTGCTCCTTTGCATATTGTCTGAGGTTTACACTTTGAATTCTTTGACTGCATTATCCTAAAAAAACATTCACAATTTTCTGCCTAAAATCAGGACTACGAACAATGCAAGAACACGAGGTCACGATTACAATTAAACTAGAATTGCGTCACCATTGCGCTACGTAAAATGACAACTGCCATTCCCCACATCTGACTTGAAAGTTGAAACCTCCCGAATAGAGAGAGCGTCCTGGCTCATTAGGGAATTTCAAATTTTATCCCTGAATCGTACTATTCACTAGTTTAAACCGAAAATGATAAGAGATGGTTTTGCGCTGATTTTAGTAAAAATCAACTAGATTGATTCAGAGTAAAAAAAAATAATTAATGAACCCCAAAATCAGTTGTTTTAAAAAGCGAGTCAAGTCAGTCATGTTGACCAGACCCGGGGAGCTGCTTGTACTCTAGGTCCCAGTACGTTCTGGTCATAAATCCATGGGAAGAGTATGAACCCTTATTCTGGAAATCATCAGTGAAATCATTTGAAATCTAAAAGTCAAAAGTGGGTTTATTTCATGGCTTCAAATACAGGAGAGCAAAAAAAACAGGAGAAGACCAAGGTCTTATATACCCAAAACATCGAATTATACACTAGAAAAGAGGGGGGGGAGAGGGGGCGATCAGGAAATACAAAAAACAAAAGACAAGACAAAACAACACAGGCCAACAAGCAGAGCAAACAAGACAAACGGGTAGGGGCACAAACTTGCAGAAAACAAGGGCCATTGCAGGACAACCATGCACACAACTGGACTGTTAGAACAAGACAGGATAATACAGACGACAGGAACAATAGACTAGCAGAAAACAAGGAACATTATAGGACACCACACCAACATAAACTGAATGAGAATAAGAGAAGTTCATAACGAGATGCAGCAATGGACAAGAGGATATCATAATGGTATTGTCGAGAAGGCGTTATTAATTACTACTCCCTGGAAATCTTGGAAATCCGCCTCCACACTCCTCCTTTGTAGTTGCGCCACTGCTGTAAGGGGCAACGAAATCTTTCCATCTAGTGCATACGAAATCCCTGTAAATCTACGAAATCGTAACCTTATACTTTACAACACTTCTTTCTTTTATTTGTTTTTATTTTACAAAACATTTTCAAGTCCATTACGAAGCACAAAAAGAGCTTGTGTGTAGTTGGCATGTTTTAACAGAAAGTATTCATACGTAAACATTTTAAACTCAACATAACAAAAATATTAATGCATGATTCTTACAAAACTACCGTAAGTTTTGGATGAAAAATAAATCATCTGAAGTGAGCGACCCGTCGACCAGACTTTTGAAGACACCTTGTCACAGCAAGGCCGTCGGCTCATCGAAAGAATTTCAAACGCGGATTCCTTACACACGATTTGCACTCTTTAAAACGGATTCACGTAGACATTTTCCCAAAGTTTCTTCGATTGTTGATAAACATGTCCTGATCAGGTCCCATACTTAAAAAAGAGTTAGCCTAATGCTGACAACCCTTCCGCCCAATATCGTTACTTTTAAGAGTTTCCAGGCCCCTTTCCACTTTCCATTCTCCACACCCCCCCCCCCCCGCCCCCCCAACCCTCCAACACACGCAACAAGCAACCCCACTGTGACAGCCAGTTCGTACAATAGCCAGCCACCCGCTGTGGCCCAAGCACCACTGCTCGTACTTCAATGGCCGCCATCATTGTTGGACGACAGTGGCGGCCTCTCTTAGCCGCGGGCTAAAGCTCTACAAAGGCGGGAGCGGGAAACATCAAAGGCGTTCCTGCGTCAATCAAACGTCACAGAAGGAGGAAGGGGGGGAGGAGACGAGATGACAAGCGAATGCAATGTATTTGAGCAAATGTCAGGGGGAGGGGGGCTGTAGTAGAAGCTGATCTTGATGATGGACGTCACTGAAAACAAGCATCTCTACACCAGCAAGAGCTCTTTCATATGTCATTCCTCCCATAGCAGGAACCATATTTCTTTTTTTTTATCCTTGGGGACAGGCAGTTCCTTGGGACGCTGAGTTATTGGCTTCGACAAATGACCCGCGTTCCTAATGGCGTCCCTCGCCGAATACCGGCAACGCCACGCCACTTGAGCACGAGGTGGAAAAACCAAATACACGTCTCTCAGCTTCCAACTAGATGGATGTACGGTTCTCGAAAGACTGGTGACGCTGTGGTTCCCTGTCTACGAATTTGGGTAGTCTCAAACGGATCGGCTTGGATCAGCCTGGAAAAAAAAACCAAGGTAAATAAATCTAAAGGGACTCGACCCAATTGTTTTGGAAACAGACCAAATCAAACGGACCGGGACCCTATCCCGATGCGCGGTACCATTTTGCGAGGGAAAAACTGCTGGTGAGACTACGGTTTCATTAGTGAAGGGGGTAGCCTTTCTGTAAGGTTTGACCTAAAACTCCAATGCTAAAGCCGGAAATTTCGATGCGTAATTTCTCTGCTGTCATTCAATATTTTCCTCTCAAATTACATAAGCTTTGTTGGACTTGGTGAACATGTCTACCAACTTTTATTAATTTCCGATTTGTCACATCGGAGATTTGGACTTGAGCTGGAATCGTGATTTTCATTTTTGGCTTCTTCTTGTCCACATTCTACTATGATCTCTGCAGATCAAACTATTTGTTCTATAAAGCAGGTTCTAGCTCATTTTACAGGTAATGCTCTGTAGATGTGCCCTTTCCATAAGGCCTTTTCTAATTGGTCAAGTGGTTCAGAGTTCAAGGAGAGAGAGCGAGAATGAAATTTTATTGGGGCCACAGCCCAAAGCTATACATCCACTCTAAATAAGGTTCAGGGAGCTCTAAACGACCAGATGGATTGTTTTACATTGTTTTAAACATTGTTATTATGCAGCAATGCCAATCAGCAAACGCCAGCTGCAAGACGCAGACTGAATATTAAAGGGGTTGTTTTCGTATAGAGCAGCGTCATGTGACGTCATTTTGGCTACGAGATACAATTTGGTGGGTATAGCTACAAGGTGCACTTGATTAAAATGTAAGGGGAAAAGACGGCACTTCTAGTCAAGACAGTGTTTTAAGAGCGGATTTCTTAGGCTTTAAAGAACGTTGTTTTCTCCAACGACAAAAATCTTGCGTTATAGGCTTAAGAAATTCAGTCTATAATAGCATTGGCTTCAGTAAGACGACCTCCCTTTTCCCCATCAGTGCACCTTGCAGCTAACCCAGTTACTGGCTCCACCATAGAGTTATACACAATAATACTACGGCGTGTCACTGCCCTGTTGGTTTGTACAAATCGTAATAGATAAAGATACAAAACAGTAAAACAAGCTAATGTAAACTGCATGGTAGGCCAAGTAGCACGAATTAGAAAACAAAAACGAACTCGTTTGATGCTTAAGATAAGGTTTAATAGATATGAAGTCACGAAGTACACATTATTTCACTTAAAGGTTCCTGCTTCAACGTTGGCTTTCCTGTATGACTCAGTTTTGCTACATCAGTTCAAACGTATGTAAATGTTGCAAACGCTTTCATTTTCCTGTTTGAAAAAGCTTTCATCGTACTTTGAATTTCAAAAAAAGTAAAAATTTCAAGTTGTAAACAGAAGTCAGAAAAAAAATTTAGCTAAAGAATTTAAGCGGTAAAATTTAGAAAAAAAATTAGCGAAAGTTAGTGTTACGTAACACTTTCTCATGCTCTCCCCCCTTCCCCCATTACAGCAGATAGTGACAAAATTTGTTCAACCCTCCCTCTTCCTTCCAGAGGTTACGTAATTTCTTAATGCTTCCCAAGGCAAAATTTTTCATGAATTTTTACAGTAACGTACTGGCCTACGAGGAGGAAGGGACAACTTTCAGTAAAAAGGCTTGTTACTCTTTTTTATCATTTTTTTTTTTGCCCTACGGTAGCGGCACCAGCATATATCGTCACGAAAAGGGCATTATTATTATTATTATTATTATTATTATTATTATTTTACAAATTAGACATTAAAAAAAAATTTAACTTTGTAAAAAGACCAGCCTATTTTAACGGTGGGGATATCCAGTTGAGGTCTAAACTAGCCCCGGAGTAGCTTAACCCTGGATCTAACTAACCCTCGACCGGTCAGTTAGTGAACTTGAGAAAAAAGTTGGTGATATCCATGTTGGACTAAGTCGGGGTTTTGTTAGCTCTTTACTCCTTAGACCTCGACCTTCTAAAGCTCAGGAATAACGCTAATACTAGATGGATATCACCACTTTTTACAGTTCGGGGCTAACTACTGAGTGTTAAGTTAACCCTCGACCTTCAACTTATTTCGTGATGGATATCACCATTCTTCCTTATTACCAAGCTTAACCCAAGGATTAAGTTTAAACCTCAACTGGATATCCCCACCGTTTACGTCATAAATGATTTATGCTTTTCAAGATTTGATCTTACATATCTTGAAAAAAAAAAGAAAAAAAGCCCTGTTCATTAAGGCTGAAATAAAAGATCGTCTTACTGAATTATCACGGTCTGCAATACGACAATCTTTAAAACTCGGTCTATAAATCCGTTTCTTTCAAAATTTGCAAGATAAAATCTTGAAAAGCGGAAATCATATCTGACGTATAAAATAACAACTACATCTTCATCAAACACACACACAAAAAGAAGAAGCATGTG
>JAHWFP010249036.1:86826-111009 GCA_023313725.1 Lithobius niger
CCCCCCCCCCCCCACCCCACCCCATCCGTTTCGCTCCCTAGTATTCCCGCTCTGTACAACCCTTTGATGCCGCGGCGGCAACCGGTACGGAATTATGGGCCATATAGCAGTGGCCACCTCTTGGCGAGGAACGGAATTAATAACGGTCCAGTAATGAAAGGGGGGGGGGGGAGGGGGTGGCACTCCATCCTTCTAGGGTGTGGGAGTGGGTGGGTCTCAGGGCTTGGAATGAAGTATGGGGGAGGATGAGGAGGGTGGCTCTAAATCAAGGACGGTGTATATTCGGCTTGCTTTCACGGGTATGAGGATGTCACGCCGGCGAAGCACAGCTGTAGGTGGCGCCAACTGACGAGAAACACAGGGCGAACGGGAGATTAAGGAAAGATCCTAACTCTATTAGGCTCCCCCCCCCCCCCCCCCATTATTTATTTTCTGGGGGGGGGAGGGAAATGTAAAATGTTACCACCGAATTTTCGATGTCCTCCCCCCATCAAAACCCGAAAAAATCTTAACCCTCCCCCATCAATATCCAAAATTAATGTCACCCCTCCCCCCACCCCAAAAAAATATATATATACGCTTTCCGTATGCCTATTGAGAGTTGGGACTGTCTGTCCGCAGATGATTTCCTATAGCTAAATTAAGTGAGAAGCACTTTGGATCAAAAAGTTACAGGCTTACAGCCAGTTGTAAGGAAAAAAGTGTCTCGTTTACGAAAGAACAAGGTTGAGTTGGAAATGTTCTGTAAAACACCGATGTTCCTTACACCCATCTAGTATCGAGTTCATTACAACAAGTATGACGAAGGCACAGTCAGTTTACTTCTATGTCCACCCCCAAACCCATAACGTAGTCAGAACCTGAAAGACAAGAAGCCAAGGTACGGGGAGGCAAGTTTATTGAAAAAACTACACGAGGACGAGGTATTGATAGCTTCAAAACCTTGCAAAGAATCAAATCATGGAGATCTGCGGGGAGAGAGCGGGGGGGGGGGGGGGGGGGGCGTTTTCAGAACTGCAGAAAGTTTAATTTTTACCTTTTTCCTCCAGTTTGGTCAGTTTTTGTTGCGATTTTCCCTTAACGCAGCCTATAAGAATTTATGCCTTCCACTCTCCTCCCCTCGAGAGAACCCAAAAAATCCCCCCCCCCTCTCCCCCGGGAGATAAATAGTGACCAGCGGTCCTTTTGGTCTACTTTCATTTTAAGCACGATAACTTTCCCCCATGTCAAAATTATTTTATTTTTGTCTGTATGCCTGTAGATTTCATTGTATTATTATTTTTTTTCCTTCTGCAAGTCAGTCTTGAATTGTAACATGGTATCGTGGAAGCCATCTTGAGTTTCGTGAATATAAGTACGCTTATCCAGAGTTATAATAAAGAAATTCTGCCCACCAATGGGGCACGGACAACGGAATGATAGCGATGGCAACACTTCCACCGTGCCGGAAGTTAAAAGGTACAAGAAACCACAGCAACACTGATACACTCTTTTCAAAAAAAGCAGACACGTCCACAACGTTCAACCTCCTCCGGAAGACATCCACCGAAGGTGCGGACACGACCTCTTCAGGTAGGTAGTTCCACGGTGCTATGACCCTGTTGGTGAAGAAATATTTGCGGCAATCGGAATTACACCACGAACCCCTCAGCCTCAAGGAGTGTCCACGAGTAAAATTCACTTCATTCAGGTCGAAAATTGGGAGATCAATGGGAATCAAACCATGAATTATCTTGTAGGTGAGGGTCATCCGCTTTTAGGCGTCTCAGCTCCAAAGGCTCCAAGCCGAGCACCCTCAACCAGTTTCCGGGTGAAAGTTTGGTCAGCCCGCTCATCGAACGAGTTATGTTTATAAAGTCAGGAACTGCCACATCTTTTGAGATAAATGTTATTACATTACAAATGACCGAAACACTATTTTCAGGATAATGAGACAGAGGGAGAGGGAGACACAGGGAGTAGGCTTCTGTATCCCTGCAATCGACTTTTAACTCAACTTTTTATTACGAAGCGCCAATAATGTTGGAAAATAAAGATGGCCGACACCAGTTCCGCCGATGTAACCTGTTCAGCGCAAACGCTAACGATGTCAGATTAATCTACAACATTAAAAAAATGATGATGTACGTGCGTGTTCCTCTCCTCCTCTTGAACCAAGGCACCTACAAAGGTGGGAGTAGGACCAAATGAAAGATAATGAACTTGTGCTTCCGTTAGATCTATTTTTATCGCTATAAAGCTAGATTTTATGACCCTCAAATACGCAAAAAACTGAAAAATAACGTCAAATTTTTTTTACCCTCATGAAGTCCTAGTTTGTTCATGCAAGTGTATTATGCCTAAACCAACTTTGACCTTCCAAAGTAAACTTTCCCAGGCTTTTTCTCGTGGCTTTTTCCCGCGGCTCTTTTCCTCGTACGGAGCTATCGTACCCTGTGAACAATCAGTGGCGTGTACACCACAGAGCAAGACTGGCATGTGCCAGGGGCCCCGGTCTACCCATCAATGCAAGCAAACTATAAAGCAACGTTTTAAAACTACTGCTGATTATATTGGGCCCAAAGTTAAGCATTTTGCATAATTGTAAATGTGGATTTTCAAAAAGTTTCTCAACCTCTGGGGGTATCCCCCCCCCCCCCCTTTTGGGCAGCACTGTAATTAACGTCGCCCACCCCCCGTGAAGGGCCCCCATGTAGTACTGTGCCAGGGGCCCACCCTATTCTGTACACGCCACTGTGAACAATTGCCCCATTACGAGTGGTGACGAAGTAGGCGCCCTGCCCAAGGCCAGCTGAGATAGTAGCTGCATTCTTCGCTCCACTAACAGAAAGGGTAGTAGGAGCGAGGAACTGTCTCAGTTGGCCTTGACTGTACCGGCGCCATGGAGATAATCGTCTCCTGCCTTGTTCTACTTTAGAGTTCGCTTAGATGATGGTGTGCAACTGTAAAGCTCAACACTTCGACCGATCGGTTCGTGTGCTGTCTACACAATTAACAAGTATTGTGGGACATCAAAATGACACCGAGTACGAAAACAGGACAACAAATCACTATTCCCATCTAGCATGGTGTCTGTCTGTTTATTCCGTGGCCATTTCCCATCCCAACCCACCCCCTCCCCTCCCTCCCAGCAGCTGAGCCTCAATTTCAACTCTCCCACCCCCACTTTGATGAATACCTTGGTGTGGCAAGAGCGCACTTTTTCCCGCCATCACGCAAACTATAGATTTACCATTGGCCCGCCCTCACGCGCACTATCGCCCCTATTCATCGTGCTGCCTTACTTCCATTTCGAAACGCGTTGCCGTAGCGACGATATAGCTCTGACGCTTAAATTACTTAGCGCTTCTTAAAAACAGAATTCGCACACTTCGGCTAACTAAAAGATCTAATTTAATACGTCAGTGATTCTACAGACGAAGCCAGCACCTATTCATCATCGATTATTCATTCCAGGCGACAATAGCACTACAGCGCTTCTGCTAAAGAATAATACAAGACGAATGAAACAATTTGACAAAACAGGCTCACATAAACAAATACAGCATTAAAAAAAAGCTACAAAATATTAAAACTTATTCAATTAATAAACTGTAATGCTAAATGTAAACTTTATTTTATTTATTTATTTATTTCTATTTATCATTATTTCGTTTTTACAGTGAAATATTTAAAAGACTTCTCATATAGCACCTCACAAAAAATAGTATTTTTTTTCTGAACTCTTTAAAATAGGCCTACGCCCGCCCCAACTTCTCGCATTTCAGACTTGAGGGAACCTGTTTTTTTTGTTTTGTTCGTTCACACCTGGTCAAAAGGAGCAGTGCCCTAATTATGTATGTTACAGTACGTTAGTTAGGTTTGTATTTAGTTGTTTATAACTCGGCCTGGATTGTTATTACGGTTTCTGAGAGCGCCAACTAGGGACAACCATCTCTACCTCGTTCTCGCGTGTGGCCCCACCATCTTTGTGCATCCGTTCGGGGCTAGCCGAACGCACCATGATTTATAGCTTCCATGCACGGGACTGCCTTTATTATTCATAATTAATACCCAGGCGGTGGCAGAGCGCTCCATTCTCGTCTCTGTCCCGCCAGTTGATCTCGGGGTTTGGTGGGCCCATTTTTCACACGTTTGATTATAAGAATCTGGGGCCGGAGGATTTATGGGCAGCCGTCAGGCGGCGGGTCTCAAGCCAAAGCCTCCTGGCAACGAGAACGAGAACCAGACCTGATTTGTCAAATTCAAAATCACAAAACGAAACCGAAACTGCTGTGATGCTAACGGTCGCAGGCAACGGCGCTCTATGCCACAAAGCTATCCGCTGATCAAAGGCGCTTCAGATTTTTGGAAGGTGCTGCTGAAATAAGGTAGCTGTGGACCATTTCTGAAAGACAGCGTCGCGTCTGTTATTTATGTCTGGTGTACGGAAACACGCAGAGCCGTTTATTTTTTGTTATGGATTCGACAGACCTAGCTAATTAATTTTGCCAGTTATATTGTCCAGAAAGTAAATTATACTAACACGATAGACAATAGTGACTGGAGGACAGTAGTTGTCATCTCTGCCTTGGGTGGGGCGCAATGCACGCCAAAAAGAAAGGTAGAGCGGAATATAAGATGGTTCGATGACTTTTTGTATGTTCACAGTCTTTAAGTTACATGTGTCTATCAACTGTAGGCAACTAAAAGCATAGCTTGATATGTCGAGAATAAATCCTAATGCTGCCGAAATCTTGAAAAAGTAAGGGGTAGGTACAAGGATAAACAAAACAGCTAAAGGGCATGCGCTGATTGAGTGAGCAAAACGAACGAATTCAGCGATTGTTAGCCAGTGTCTGCAAAAATGGGATTGAAGAAACGTAAGCATGTGAAGAATGCTCGTACAATAAACTATGCCATGTCAATTTGGCTAATCGAACGGCTAATAATTCGCAATGGTAAATTTGAAAATTATCAATGTGAAAATTTATAGATATCAAATTCCTCCAGAAAAAAGGTACAGATGAAGACAAGACGGTGTAACCATTTGTATGTTCACAGTCCTATGAAAGTTGTGATATCCACCCAAAACCAAAAGCTGGTGTAAAAAGCCGCTAAGTTTCCAAAAAGGATCGGCCTTTGAAGGTAGTGATATCATTCCACCAGGGAAAGGCCGCCAAGGTTAATTATTAGCCAAGTTAATCGCACCGAATAATACTTTAGACGTTAAATGAAAACTTGAAGATTGCTACCGCTAGTAGCAATCTTGTAGTTTTCATTTAACTTTCGAACTATTAGTAGGTGCGATTAACTTGGCTAATAGGATTAACCTTGGCGGCCTTTCCCTGGTGGAATGATATCACTACCTTCAAAGGCCGATCCTTTTTGGAAACATGGCGGCTTTTTACACCAGGTTTTGGTTTTGGGTGGATAGTAAAATACTCTGCTGTATTACGCAGTGCACGGGAATAAGGCCACGGAATTACACTGGTGCTCAAGTCGATTGTGGCATGTAAAATATCGTCTGTATTTCCTAACAAAAGTACCCCTCAACGTCCCAAGATTACCTTAGCAGTTAAAAACGACGTTAACTCGACTATTCCCTCCTCCGCCTCCTTTTTTTTTTTTTTTGTAATACAGTGGCGACACTAGGGCTTATTTAGGTAAAAAGGTCAAAGGAAAAAAAGTTCCAGGGAGATGCCAGGGAAATAAAGGTCCGTGGGGAAAAAGAAAACAAATTCGAGGAATAAAGTCTGGGGAAAAACTTCGAGGAAGAAAAGTCCAGAAAAAAATACTTCCGGAAAGCGTACCCCTGTGTTGTTTGACTTCATAACGTCCCTGCCTCGCTCGCGGCGGTCATACATTTAACATCAAAAACCGTAACTAATCGTCCAAAAGCAGCAAAGAAACGCCCAATGATTTTTTCCTCGGATTTGCCTTCCTCTGGACCCTCCCCCCCTCCCTTTTCCTCGCACCTTTCCGTGATTTGAGAGGACCAAACCGGACCTCTTTTTGGACCCTCTCGAGAGGATCATAATTCATACAATTTTTTAAGTCCCTTCGAGAAGGGGAGGGGTCACAGAGAAATACTGACTAAATCGGAAGAAAAAGTTTTTTTTGGACCTTATTTTTGGGTCTTAAAAATGACACATCAGCAGTCAAAATTACTAAAACAAAAAAAAGGGCTCAGCTTCTAGGGGTAATCTTCTTAGACCCCCTCCCATAATGTGAGTATTTACAAGGTTTAGGAGCTATTAGTACCAGTACTACAGACGCTGACTGTGTTGCGGATATGGGCATACAAGCAAACAGAGCGTTCGTCATACTTATATGAAACTCGTACAAGCTGGGTGTCAGGATCATCGGTGTTTTATAGTACACTTTAAACCCTACACAACGTGGGGTGTCTTTTTCGTTAAAAACTAGGCACGTTTTCCTTACAGCTAGGGGTATCTTGTCGGTGCGGTGCGAAGCGCTACTTAATTTGGCTACTGAAATCATCGGCAGACAGTGTAAATAAGCATTTACAAAAAACGCATTTGGGGGGGGGGGGGAGGAGTGTCACATTATTTTTGGACCTTGAGTGGGGAGGGGTCAAAAATTTTTCACGGTTTTACGGGGGAGGGGGATTGAAAATAAGAAGGTCACATTTTCATTTCTTCCCCCCCCCCTCCCCCGCTTATACATAATGACCGGTCCCTTAGAAATAAACCTATAAATATCCACCGTGTGTAATTATTCACAGTAAATATCTACAATCCATCTTCATCCACAATGTGATGGGTTAATGTCGTTTTGTTTTCCCCAGCCATTTGCTGTGATGGGACTAATCAGCGTTCATGCAGCGGGGGGGTGGGGGGGGGGGAGGAGAAGACCAACAGCAAAATGGCAGACCGTTGAAAGAGAGAGAAGAGAGGTCTCCATCCTTCCCCACGCGAGCACCAAACGTCAGGAAAGGCGTTATTAACTCGTTGTAAAACGCTTCATCAACTGGACGACCAAGATTTATGGGATTGGCTATGACAAAGGGATCATCGGACTCAAACTGACCACCAACCGGGTTATCACAGAAGTGAAAAGAAAAAAGATCAAATGAAAATACAATGGAACGGATACAGAATAAACTTTACATGAGCATTTGAAATGATTCAATGTTTCACCCTTGGTTGCGTTATTTAAATTTACGTCTTCCTGTTTGTTAGTTTATGTGATCACTAGTTCAAAGCTCGAACTACGTTTTGGTCACAAGTGCACGGACAACGACGCCGACGGGCTTCACCAGAATGTATAGGTAGTGCCACTTTTTCTTTCACAACGGCAAACACTTGGAGGAAACTATAGTACCTGCTTGCAGCGATTCACCGCCAGAGGGCGCTATCGTCAAGTAACAGGAAGTGCAAAGCATCATGGGGAACAAAACTATTTAGCGTCACTAATACAAATTTATCACGATAAGAATACAAAATTAATCGCTTAAAGTATATCATAATTCAGATTAGGACATTAGAATAATTTTAAGAAAGATCACAACTGACTGATCAAGTTTTTATAAGTTTTTATTTTTTAAGTCCAACATACAATTTTAAAACGGGTTGTCGTTACGAAGAGAGCTATGTATAACGCATGGTTTTGTGTTCCGAGAACGTCCGAGAAGCGTGTTCATCGGCTGTTCAGGCTGAAGCTTCTTCCGTGGTTTACGTTTATTGTAACAAACTATATACACTTTGAATCGAACACAGAACAAGTTCTTCAACTTCGGATGTTTCCCATGCACGACTATTTCGTCAATTTCGTCAGGGAGCAAGCAGTCAAGGTTAACGATATCACTGTTACTAGATGGCGCCAATCTAAGCGGTTCAAAATCTGCGTTTCAAAACGGTCGATGCATAGAAAAAAACACCCGTTGATGTCGTTAGGCTTAACGTCACCGCTTGCTTCCCAGTGCACGTGGGCGCACCAGCTTTATACTCATTAATCAAGGAGGCACGTGGCTTGTTTTTTGTGTAACAAGAAATTTATTTGTGTGTTCCTTCGCCTGTTGAAAGTAAGGAAGGGCTAGACAGAACTAGATATCGGCAAATGGCTGTAGATACTGCAGCTTGTCATTTGGTGGCAATCCCCCTTTAAAGGGACACCCGGCCTGCCTTGTAACATTCTCGCGTCCCAAATTACAGCTACGTGCAGATCGTCGTCCGAGCAATTACAGTGCCAAGGTCGGCTGGGGTGGTAGCTGCGTTCCTCGCATAGCTGCTGTCTCGGTTGGCTTTGTGAATAGTACACGAGACAGAATCAAGTCAACGATTGTGTCGTCACAAACCGGAATGATTCTCGTATTTTAAAATCACAATTGATAATTTTCTAGGCTAGTGTCTTATAATTTGGCGATGTATTGGAATAATTAATTTTAATTTTTACCGCATTAGTCTATTAGATTTTAGATCTCATGTCAATTATTAGAAAATTAGTGGATGTACACACAGAGATGAAACGTCATGATTACTGAACGCGCGCAATGCATCATATAGTTACGGGTCGTTTTTAAATATAGTTAACAATATTCAACAGAAAATCTGCTAAACGCCACATTTTAAAATGGGTTTTTAGCAAGGGAAAGACGAACGGTAAGTAAATAGACCTTTGGGGAAAAATCGAGAAAAATGGCGCTGGGAGGTATATCCCTTTTTACTATTCGGTTGTATATTCGGTATTTTGCAGTTTGAGTAATCGGTTCCGTATCCGGTTTACCCCTAGAAGGCTTCACACACAAACCGACACATAAAAATCACCCGCATCTTGTCTTTAGAGTTAATGGTTTTAGTTTAATAGTTTCAGTTAACGGTTTCGGAGTTAATGGTTAATATGCGCCAATCTTACGAGTACTTTCGTCTGTTCTTTGGCAGTGCAGGAAAGACGAAAGAAACCAGCTATTACGAAAACAACTTCAACACTTCAACAAATCTTGCCACCAGATGTCAGCCGCTGACAGATAAGAGAATGCTGTCTGGGTGGTCCACTACACGCGGAAACCTAGCGAGAGAACGGCCATATTTTTTCCCCCCTTTTTGTGTACACACATCGGACGGCTGTAACCTTCTTGAGTGCCGGGAATGACGAGTACCATTGTTGACGCCAAACGCGGCTTCTTACGACCCCCCACCTGAGTCGCACAAAGCTTTCCGACAGTCGCTGGTCACCCCCCACGCCGCACGTGTTGCGTTCCCACTGGCAAATTTACGCCGTCATAAACATGGCGGCGGCTCTGTGCAAGTGATCGTCGTGTGGGGGAGTGAGTAGTCCAGTCACGTTAGATTAGAGGTAGATGGTGCTGCAACGCTCGTGGGGCTAAAATACTCGTAAAACATCCCAACAAGTGAAGGATTTAGTTGAAGGAACGGTCGATGTTGGAAAAGGGAGGAAAGAAAACTACAGAATAAAGTTGTTTTTCATGTTGCGAACACATATCACAAAGATATAGGAAAAAAAAAAATATCAGTAATTTTTATGGCGATTCCAAGTCATGTTCCTAATTACAATGACTACAGTAATATTGCTAAATACGTACGGTTGCAAACCCATTCCCGTTGCCTTTTGGACTTAAATGTCAGACCGCCTAAACGGGGAATTGAACCCAAGACTTTTGAAACCAAAGGCCGATTTCCTACCGCTAAGCCATTCTTACACGGCCAATTTTAGTGCTAGTATGCTAGCAATTGACACCATAATGCAATGCAGTTGAGACTACGTCAGTATAAGGCTCGCAATTCGCGCCTGACCTTAGAATTAGAAAACAAAAACGAACTCTTTAAGGTATAGGTTTAACTGATTCGAAGTAAAAACAGCAAAGGAACACAAATAAACTTTCCTGTAAAGTTTCATATACAGCAGTGTTCCCGTCCCGTTCAGTTCACGAGAAACCTTACTGCTGTATTCACATGTTTTTACAGTTTTTTTTTTCTCTTTGGAACACGATAGGTCAGACTGGTTCATTCTACTTGGCTAAAGGATATCGCTGAAAAATCGTAAAAACCATAATGTTAGTGTGCTTATTACAAACCTACAGATTAAGTAATTAAGGGTTCGTGTTGACTCCTTGAAAACCTGGACATGTCGTTGAATACAACACCAGTACAGCTGAAGTCTGGAATACGAAATCTTGAAAAGTGGTGTATGTATGATAAACGGTAAGGAGACGACGTAGCTTGAATAATGCTGAAAAATTTAGCCCCGAAAGTAGACGAGTGCGTAGCACTATATTAATCTTACAATAATTTTGAAAGTTGTGATGTGGTTTTAATTTTATTTGCGTGTTCGAATGGGTGAATACAGCAGTAATGTTTCACGTTGACTAAACAGCACAGGAACATTGCGCTGTACGAAACCTTACAGGAAAGTTTATTCGTGTTGCTTTGCTGTTCGAACAGCTTGCCCGGTTTGGTCAGCCTGGTTAGCCAAATTCACGCGAGTAAAAGTTCGTAACTTAATGTCGAAGCCAATCAGATACGTGAATCTTTATAACCGTTCGAAATTAATTCAAGAAAGTCGTTAAATCAGCTACCAGACTCACCTAAACGTGCGTATTTTCTTAGTTTGATAAGTTTTATTTTCCAGTTTTGTCCAAACGATTATCCAAAGCGGTAGTTTGTATTTAGCCATTTCAACGACTTTATTGTGTGCGCAGCGCATCTTGAGTCATGCAGATATTTTATGAGCGGCTACGTCTTCCTGGAGGGAGCGGCTTTAATCAACGGCCGCCATTGTTCTTGTAACCATCTTGGATATCAACGAGGCACTCTGCTACCAAAAATATACAATCTATAAGCTGTGTTCGTTCTGGGGCTCACAATGACACTGTAGGCGTTCGTCAACATTCATACAGCGTGGAACAACGCACTTTACAGGAAACACTTTGGGAGGGGAGGGGGAGGGGTAGCGGAGGAAACGGAACCACCATCATCACATAGACGATGACGGGTGGTGATTATTTTGGAAGAAGGGGTGGACAGGAAAAACAATCATTCTCTATATCATTTGCTTTAATGACTATGCCACCAACACTCACCAATAATTACAAAATGCCATAAGAAAAAATAGTAATGATTATAATCAGGAAAAAGTATACAATTCAGCAGGATATTAATTACTGCGGCGAATGTGACATGCAGTCGTTACAGTTGCGTGTGTATTGGGATCTCAACATGACAAGGACATGTGAAGAGTTATAATTACACAGAAGGAAGCGTTTCTACACTTTACAATGATCGTCATTTCTGTGAAGAATACATTTAATACTGCATGACTAAAGTCAAAAATTGAAAAATAAAATTACCAACACGCACGTGTGGGTGTCATCCGTTCCCCTCCAAGCACGTGACTATCACCATCTCCCCTCCCCTGCCCGATGCTTAGATTGAGATATATGTTAAATTGACACCCAAGTCCATCAATTTTTGTTCATATTCGCGGCATAAATTGAGGGACCCCGCAAGTAAAAAGTCTTAGCAGACTCACAAGACCAAGTAACGGTTTACGAGTAAACTGTATCTACCCCAAAACAAAACTTATTAAGGATTCCCGCCAAGGTTTTCTGCCGTTTGAAGTCATGATAGGAAATGCCATGCTCTTTCGCCTAGGTTCGAAAGTTAAATGAATTATGTGAAAAATGATTGCTGTACAATTTTCAGTTATTTCATTTAACGTTTGAAGTCTTACTCGGTGGGATTAGCTTGGCAAAAGAGTTTGGCGTTTGATATTACGACTTTACAAGGCCGAAAAGCTTGAGGGAATATTTAACAAGTTTTGTTTTGCGGTAAATATCATATCTTCTCAGCAATTGTGAGAATGGAAACACCAATGTAGTTTTCTGGTCCATTTTTTAAATATTTTTTTTTGGGGGGGGGGCGGATTTCGTTATATTTTGAGGACAGCAGTCACCTTTTTTCATATGATCAATATTTCTTATTAGTACTGCAGTACCTCCTTTCAAACGCATGGATTTATTTAATGTTCAGTTTACTGGCGTTAGGTGATTGGCATTATTAATTTGCTGACTGACATTGTTTTAATGTTTTGTATTGTAATGAAATATTGCTCAAGGAGCTGCTTGTGCAAACGAAACAACCTATACACAACCAAAATCCTTTTTCTACAGTCTACGTCTTGCAGCAGGCGTGGGCTAATTAGCATTGTTGCATAATAATAACAATGTTTAAAACAATGTAAAACGATCAATTTGGTTGTTTAGAGGCAGAACCGTAGCTAGTCCCCTTGGCGTCAAAGGCGAACCAACTGAGAGCCCTCCCCCCCTCCCCCCGGGCCGGAGGGGGGGCAATGTAGTGGCTCTTTTAAAGAAAATTTTAAAAAATCTTCACGAATGTTATATTGAGGTAAGTTTACATAACTAAATACAAACTATTATTATATCATGTATCATGTGCTCCACCACTAACGACATCCATTTCCATGGCACCATCCAAAGAAGTTAAAGGGACACCCAGCCTGCCTTATAACAGCTACGCGCAGATCGCTATCTGCGCATTTACCAGAGCCAAGATCGGCTGGGGTGGTAGCTGCGTTCTTCGCAGCGAGGAACGTAGCTGCTGTCTCGGTTGGCTTTGGGAATAGTACACGAAACAGCATCAAGTTAAAAGTTGTGTCGTCACAAACCGGAATGATTCTCGTATTTTAACATCACAATTTATAATTTTCTAGGCTAGTGTCTTATAATTTTGCTTCGGCGATCTACTGGAATACTTAATTTTAATTTTTACCACATTAGGCTTTTAGATTTTTGATTTCATGGTAATTGTCAGAAAATTAGTATATGCACAGTTGCACACACAAATATGAAATGTCATGATTATTGTAATCGACAAAGCATCATATACGTGTAGGATACCTCCTAGACGCTATACATTTTAAAACAAATTTTTATCAAGGGATTGACTAACGGTAAGGAAACAGGCCTTTGGGGTCGTACTTGATGCGGTGGCTCGAGAAAAATGGCGCTGGGAGGGATATCCCTTTAACTTCACCTTATTCACCAATGTAGTTTTTCATTGTAAATTATGTACGATTACTTTTTTTTCAATTTTGGTTTTCAGTCATCTTATCATTAACGAAAAAAACGAATAATCCGTTAACAAAACATCCGGAATCTATGAAGCAACCACTAAACCAAGTACAGTCACATTTTTTTTTACAGCATTGTGAACATATATGTGAACGCCATCCGTAAAAAAATATATATGATTTATCGCCCACTTCTAGGTTACACGTTGGCAGGAATTCGGCGCGTCGCCCCCAAGAAGGTGGCGCCCTAGGCAGGCGCCTTGCTCGCTTACCCTTCCTGCGGCCCTGACTGCAGCATTCAACTATTGCAAAAGCCATTTATTAAAAGCACGCAACTGCCAAAAAAAAAAAGAACTGGTTATTAAAAATCGGGGTAGAAACAGTCATTTAATGTTGTATAATGTAAGATTTGAGTGCAGAGTTATATAACAGTAGATTCCAACTTTCAAACATTTTTACGTCTAAGCAAAGAAGGAATAATACCTGGCTTTGTTTGGTTATGTTTAGATTATCGAGTAATGTATTTTTGGCATAATTACTGTAAGGTTTACCGAGGTCAGACCTTACCTTAACTACCTTACGTAACGTTCCGATAGCTCGAGTAGTGTCGGATTGGCTTTCCTGTAATGCTCACGTCACGTATCCATTTTATGTTGGCTGCGGTCATTTGGTTGCCACGGGCGACGTATAGGGAACCAATCAAAAGCTTCGTGCTGTTTACGTCACCGTCACGACTGACCAAACCTATTTAGCAGTACTGTAAATCCAGAAGTGTGAATTTGACGAATGTGCGTATATGAAGGTCTCATCAAACGCTAAATAAAGAATGGCAGGTTACACTCGGATTGTAAAGGAGACTGGATAGAGCTTAAATTTCGTGGATTATGCGCTGTATTTATCAGTGGTGGGAAGTTTTGTTTAGAGGGAAAGGGAGGGGGTGGCAAAAAAAAAATGGAATTCAGCTAAAAGGTCTAAGAAGGTGGCGGGGGGGGGGGGTTCGCTCAGTGGTAGCTACGTTAGGCGGGGCCGGTGGCAAATTAGCCCTTATTTCCCACCCACCCCCCTCTCCTTCTTACAGTGGCACTATTTCGAGAGAATAAGAAAAATTCACGAATGTTATATTGAGTCTTAGACAACTAAATACTGACTATTATATCATGTGTATTTGTATAACTTGCGTGTTACACCATCCGTAAAAAATATACAATTATCCACCACAAACAAACACCCATATTTCCACGGTACCATCGAAAGAAGTTAACTGCACCCCCATGCACTGCAGTTTTTTTTTATGGTAAATTATGTACGATAACTTTTTTTTTTTAATTTCGGTTTTCAGTTATCTAATCATCAGAATAAAAAAAAAACGAATAATCGGTTAACAAAACATCCGAAAATTGCGAATCGACCACTAAACCAAGTCCAGTCACAACATTTTTTTTTACCGCGTTGTGAACTTGTGTTAACGCCATTCGTTTAAAATCTATAAGCTTTATCACCTCCTACTACGGTTACACGTTGTCGTGGATTCGACGCAGCGCCCCCCAAGAAGGCAGCGCCCTAGGCGGGCGCTTTGCTCGCCTCACCCCTCCTACCGCCCTGTTTAGAAGTCTCTAAACCCTGAACCACTTGACCAATTAGAAGAGGCCTTATGAAAAGGTCACATCTCCAGAGCAATTCCAATAAAATGAGCTAAGAACCAGCTTTATTCACGGCTTGGATGAATTTATTTTCGTGAAACAAAAATGACGTTCGCTAGTAGTAGTAATAGCCAGTAATTAGGCAAATATCAACGTTATTTACGTCGTTTTTTCAACAAGAAAACGGTACGCTGTGTCATTAATAGTGACTTTTATGTTGTCAGCCGACCAAAGTCTCCCGATCCAACAAGTTTCATTGTTATTTATCCTCAGATGGCTGAAAACAACCAAACTTGTAAAGACACGAAGTGTCTAGTGGTCGCCATGCTCATAAATGCATTTTATCTGGATGTTATCGTTGATTTTAGCAGGCGGCATACTAGCGTGTGTCTTGATTACAAATAATATCGTACGGAGAGTTATCAACACGAAATGTCTGCTATCAAGGTTAAGTAGAGTTGGATATGGGCAGTGGCGTGCACATACTTCCCCCCCCCCCCCCCCCTTGCGAGTGCTGGGGCAAACTTCTGGTAAAAAGGTACAGTCAGTGTTAGAAGAAAGAAAGCTATTCAAGATCACGATGTCAATATATGTTTTAGCAGACATCACAAACTCGAAGAAAATTTTTTTGCTTGGTTTTACTGCGAAAATAAGTGCACACTAGAAGAAAATTGTGCAAAAATTAATTTTTTTTTCTAAACAAAAAGGATATTTTTCTAAAAGAGCAGGGGGTAAGATGCCCCTTTTGCGCACTCCATTCAAAATTTTCGCCTAATCGGGGATCTGGAATCTAGGAGAAAGAAGCCAAATTAAGACAGCCGCAGGAAAAAAGCCACAAAAATGAAGCCTGGAAAAAACAACCAAAGGAAAAAAAAAAAGAGTTGTGGAAAAAAAATATGTTTTCTGTTGAAACTTGCTTTGCCTGCCAGATGAAATTCAAGCCAAAGCACCTTATACGACCAAAGCTAGCCAATGACAAAAACAACAACACGAAAAAAAGGTGAAAAATGACAAAACAATCGGGCTTTTCTTTTCGCGGCTTTTTTTTTTCCACAGGTTTTTCTCCCCTTCGGTTGTTTTCCCAGGCTTGTTATTCCTTTGTTTTTCCCACGGCTTTTTTTTTCCGCGCACGCGTTTTTACAAGGCGCCGCACCCCTCCAATGTTTCCATAAAATGTACATGCCGCTCTGTCCAAACTACTTCAATTAAAATACATTTGACCATTCCGTGTAACTAGATTTCAGTGGAATCGTCCTTGCACCTAGCCGAAACTGCGCCGCGGTCCGTACCCTGCTAAATCATGGTTTCCTTTCTGCTGAAAACAAAGTGGCAGGGAAAGAATCTACGACGTATTTATTATAAGAACTACAGGTATAATGCCAAACAAAAAAGGGACGTTAAACGTTAAGAGTAAGGGTCGAAAAGTCAAAGCCTAGAAGGAACGCGAACAAGCTTTGACAGTAAGGGTCTAGACGTCAAATTTCGTCAGTAAGAGTGTGGTAAGCGTTAGACCCTTACTATCCGGCGGGCAGCTTAGTGTCCAACTTTGTAAATCTCATTCTGGCTTCTTCGGACGGCATTGTGTAAGCACGACTCGAGGGGTCCGACAAGGGCTGAAATCTCGTACGGTCCCGGATTTCAGATTTGCAAATATTTGTGAAATCAGCGAACCCAACATGGAATCTGCAAATCATTGCAAATCTGAAATAGTAGACAATCAGTGCAAGTCAACACGAAATCTGAAAATCTGCTTGCAATTTGCTTGAAATCTGCAAACCAAGATCTTGCAATCCAAGTGAAACCTGCACATCGTTGCAAATCTACTTGCAAATCGAGTAAAATCTTCAAACCACTGCTAATCAGCAAATCTAAATGAAATCTGCAAAGCTGTAAATCGGCATGAAATCCGCAAATCCAAGCGAAATCCTGAATATACGAACAAATATTGTACATCTAAGCAAAGCTGTGCCAATTTTCCATTTTTTCCCTGATTTTCCCTGACTTTCCAGGTCGGTATGAACCCTGTTATCTCGATTATTTTCCCCTACCTCTTCCCTTTTCTTTCTTGTTCTTACTTTATTTCGTTTTATTTTTATTTGTGTGTGGGCCCCCCTTTACTGTCCTTCAGCGTGAGCCCCCCCCCCTGCTGCTGCACCCATCGCACCCCACATGTTACGCCACTGCCTGCCTTCCATTTAAAGAATCCAACGTCCTTGTGAGGTTTAGCATTTGACTTTTGAGGGTTTCGAATATTTGACATGTCTTTGCTTTCCTAGATTAAAGCAATTGATGGCAACCACTGATAATACAATTTCCTGCAGATACGGCGTCATATTGCCAAGCCGAACAAACTATGTATTTGTAGCTTTCCTTCACGGCTTAAAGGCGAGTTGTCACCGAATTAAAGTCTGCAGCATCTATTATAGCCCTACTGAGTTCTCTCTCGCAGTAAACAGAGCAGTGACATTTGCCGCCATATTGGCACCAGTATGGGTTTTGGAGGACATAACTACAAGGTGCACTACATAAAAATAGAGGGAAAAACAACGGAACAGCGGATTTCTTAGCCTTAAAATAACGTTGTTTTCTCCAACAACAAAAATCGCGCGTTTTAGGTCTAAGAAATCACTCTTCACAGCATCGGCTTCAGTATGATGCCCTTCTGTTTCTCTCTGCAGTGCCCCTTGCAGCTAACCCATTAAGGCTCCAGCATAGAGTTATATACAATAATACTACGTCGTGTCACTGCTCTATTGCCAAGCCGAAGAAAATATGTATTTTGTTGCTTTCCTACACACGGCTAAGGCGGGCTACCACCATTAAAGTCTGCAGCATCTAAGCCCTACTGAGTTCTATCTCGCAGTAAACAAAGGAATGCACAAAGCAATATCTTTGAAACAACAAACAAACCATCCTATGACGTCACAGAGACTGCAGCCGAGTGGCAGTGGATATCAGCAAGGTTTAACCAATGCGTCGTGCTCAAAAGAAATCTCAAGAGCATGAACTAAACCACCTGCAAACAAGCCAGTGACATGTGTACCAAAATGCGTGAACTACTGAACAGTTCCCAAGGCCTACAGAGATAAGAAATGAACTTTTATCACAAAAGGCCTCGATCTTTCCTTAGTGGTGGTAGGTCGGAGGAACTGGTGCTAAAAACAATTATTTTGTAACACCTCTACGCTATGAAAGCATTGTAATGGGAGTATTGTCGATACAAACCATACGTGTACTGAAAAATAGGCGCACGGGAGCGAAAACCCCGGATGCTGTTAAACTTTCGCAATTTATTCCTTGAGGCTATACACGGTACAGTAGGTGGGCGTTCCATATGCCCGGTGGCTTCCCCAAAACCTAGGATTTTTTTTTTGTAATTTCCCCTTCCTTCATATTTTCCCCCTCACTCTCTTTCATTCTTTCTTCAAAAGCCAACCGCTCTTCTACCGGCAGCGAGCACCTTTTTGTAAATTCATGGCGAATGGGGAGATTAAAAATTTACAACATTTTAAAAATGTTCAATAAGTTTTCATTTTTCCGGCATATTTTCACATTACACCCCTGGAAGCCCCTGAATGATTCAACGCATTTAAAATGCAAATTAGGCCTTGCCTCGCCAAGCAGTTTTGCGAACGCCGCCACACGTTTACATTGGGCGAAAAAGACGGTTAATGCGCCACTTTAGCAGCGAGATTTATGGAGCGGCTAACGCGATTATACATATTTCATGGGTGCGTGAGTCATGGGCTACGGAAAGCCATCCGTACCTGAAAACACACACTGTGCCGCCGACGAAGGAAGAGCAGCTAGCTCCTGCTGCCGGCCGACGAGGGAAGCTCATATCGCACTGAAAAAAAATGGCGGCGAAGGAGTTGAAAAAAAAGAAGTAAGGCAGCCGAAAAATAGAAACATCAACGCCTGGGATAAAAAGAGAGAGGGTTGAGCGAGGGAGGGGGTGGGCAGGGGGGGGGGGCGTCAGGTCTTTGGTTCTACGCGCTTCAGATCAAAGATTTAAAAATAGAGAAGATGCACCAAGATGCGTGTCTTACCAAAGCCTCCTACAGTAAAGGCCGTATTAGGTTTGCCTTCCACAATGCTCCGCAAAAACGATCACAAACAACGGAGCAGCAGGATTGCTAAGTGGTTCCAGGTTTCCAGGTGTGCTAAGTGGCGCCATCTGTTGACGGACGTCGTAAAGTCGCCACTTTGGTGTCAAGGTGGCGCTCCAAACGCCCGATTTTAATCGGCTTGTTCTGATACGGCTTTTACTTTAGTAGGCTTTGGTCTTAC
This sequence comes from Lithobius niger, assembly GCA_023313725.1. NCBI lineage: Eukaryota > Metazoa > Arthropoda > Chilopoda > Lithobiomorpha > Lithobiidae > Lithobius > Lithobius niger. Next base: position 105,807 of record JAHWFP010249036.1, read on the forward strand.
CATGACAGATAGCACGCTTTCTGTGCCCCAGTTGGCCGATAAGTGGTTCTATGACGGTCACATCACGAACCGGAAGTGAAAGAAGCGACTTGGTGCGTCTTTTCTATACCTTTCATCTTTGCTTCACACCAGCAACCTCTTGATGCTAATTATTCTAAGTTCGCAAGGTGTTAGAATTAATAAAAACAAAAGCCGGTGCTATAGAAGACTGAAATATTACTTACACAGTTAACATGTACGCAATTTTTTCCATCCTCCCCCCCCTCACCCGGAAAGAAAATAATTCTCTTTCCGGTTGTCTTTGATTCAGGGTATCTCTTGTAGAAAGGTTCCTCTGGAAAATCCAAGACATAACAAGGAGGTCTGCGGCAGTCTTAAGAAGAAGGAGCTCTGTAGCACCCTTTAGAAACTACATTGGAACAAGCAGGAATTTTGCTTGCATAGAAGGGGGAGGGAAGGACCAAAAAAATTTGATTTAAGAATGGGGTCCAAGAACTTAGTTAAGGGGGTTTAACGAAGGGGGAAGTGGCTTTAAGTCTCTAGTGGAGCCCTGTAATCCAACTCAGTTTCAGCAGTTTTGTGCCAATGAAACCTTTCAAACGCCTAATGGCTACTTTTGCCGCATTTGTCTCTAAAACGTCTAGTGTAAGGGCTCGTTTATGCACCAACAAATTTCTCGCTTACTAACTTTCACTTGATTAATAATACTAAATCTGCTGGCTGCTTCTCGCCTTTCCCGAAGAATGTGGCTTTTAAGTTGTCGATACGTAGTAACCATGGCAATAACGCGGATGCAAATCTCCTTCTCTTGCCTCGCGACACAACGGATACGAAGCGTCGACATGACCGCGTCGATTTATGACAACTAGAAAACAATTTGTACTGCTGTACAAGACGACGGACAGATTTCTGAATGCCGGTATTCGATGAGTTGTCTTCGATTCGACAACCCCGAAATGGATGCCATGTTGGATTTTGAATTCTCACTGCGAGTAGCTATTTATTCTGCCATCGTTTGATCACTGCTAGAAGCTGTTTTTTTTTAGCGAGAATAGCAAATTTTGGAAATAGCGTGAAATGGCAACGATGTTGTACCAATGTTTAAAATGACTGTTGCACTTTGTTCTATATCAGTGTCGTCATTTATAATACATTTAATTTGTTGCCTATTACCGCATTAATTTAACAGAAACGGGAAATTAATCGTAAATAAATAACGGTTGCCTAGCAAATAGCGTTCGGCGAGCGAGAAGGTAGGGCGCGTTTACGCAACGACTCGCCTTTGCATTCTCGCAGCTAGAACTCAATCGCGATGGCAAAGGTGACATTGCCATGGTAACAACGCTAAATGGATTAGCTAAATCCGACATCGTTTGAGTAAATACTTGCAATCTTATAATCCGTGCCAATAATATAAAGAATTCCTCATGACGAAACAATTTTCCCAAACGCTTCTGAACTCACGTTATTTGCTGTTTTCGTTGCGAGGCGACAGACATAAAATCGCCGCCATGTTGGAATTTGAGGTGATTTCTAGCTTCTAGCTGCGAGAATGCACAAGCGAGTGGTTGTGTAAACGCGCCCTAAGAGTCCCCTTAAACTAGCGTGTCCAAGACCTGAACAAGACGTCTTCTTAAACACAACCACAATAAATACGGCTCCTTCACTTGAGATCTCCAATTTTTCAATATTTCACAACACGAAGCCCCATCTTCCAGCACTCGCACATATATATCCCAGCCAACAGCAGCCATTCTTTTTGCTAAATCGTTCCTTCGCTCCTAACATCATCATTAAGACCCCGTTCCTTTTATTCTCATTCCGTTTCTGCGTTTCTCTTTAAGGGAGGTCTTCCTCTCCATCTTCACGGAACCTCCCCACCCCCTCCCCAAACCACCCTCAACACCCCTCCCCTCCCCGACGTGCACTAATTACCATGGCACGGCCATCATGGCGGTGGAGGATTTAGCGAAGCTACAATCGCAGATGATTTATCTGCGCAATTTTGAGCTAGCAATCATAAATTTTATGTTCTCCGCATCATTGGGTGAGCCGCGCGCTCGCACCACTGCCGTTTTCTATGTTTCTCTCTCTCTCGCTACGTGGGGGCGCACACAAGAGGTGTAACGTTGCCGAGCTCAGTAATGCCGTATCCCGCCGCAGAGGCGCGAGTGGCGCTGGCGTTACCATCACCTCGCCGCAGGGTATATTTATCATCACGTTACTCATCTCGTCCCACCTCCCCTCCCCCCCTCCGATCCCCTCACCTGACCAGAATCACTTTTCCACAAATGCGCTTCATCGTGTGCTTATGCGAAATATGCAACAGGATGAATAAGCAGGGTTAACTTCACTAACTTCACTTCACCGTACAATATTAGGCAACGGTGTACTGTATTTCAAACGGCCCGAGGAATGACCTCGTCACGTGAGAACCAGTGGGGTTGGAGCTTACTTTGACAGTGGTTCAGTTTAAGGTTATTGAGATCTGACAATCTAGCGGTATTTGAGATTATATGAATCTAATTTTTTTAAATTAATTTCTTTGCGCCTTAAGTCATCTGAAGCAATTTAATGGTTGTGTGGCAAAACCAGCTTAATTTTAAACATTACCAGCCTTTTTTGAGAGAAGAAATATATAATAAATGGAGGGGCAAACCCGGGGATTTGAACGTGGAAACCTCCGGTCATCGTAGGGGCCAAAAGATTGTCCAGAAATGTCCAGACTAAGTTCCGATAGCTGCTGAAGGTGCACGGTAGCCGCTCACGCTACCTTGGCCGGCAGTTCTGGCAGAAACTTTGCCAAGGTCCCCTTTCCAGGGACTCGACCAGATCCGCAAACCTCCAGCAACTGATTTCAGTCACGATGGCCGCCTTAATGCCATTTTAATTCCTCCAGGTTCTGGTACTTCGGTAAAACCACAGAGGCTTGTCGTCCGTGGCTCGCGAGTCGCGTGCGTTAAAAACACTCATTGAAAAGGTTTAGTTTACGTGGAAATCACTCACTTTGCTCGCTCAATCTACGCATCACCGTGCTTCAGAAACACGATTGTTTGACACCCTTTTAAAACAAAGTCTATGGGTCTGTTTTTTTCCATGCATCAAGCCAGTTGATACACAACCAATTTCAAGATGTATATGTGGTATGTTGCAAAATACGTCTTCCTTTTAGGTTATTTTTTACGTGCATCCTTTCTCCAGATCATTTCGCTTCGCTCGAGGAGGTTTGCATGAATAATGACGTCATGAACAAACATCATGAGGGTTTAAAAAAAACTTTGACTATATTTGTTCAGGTTCTTGCGCGTATTTGAGGGTCGTAATATCAAGTTACAGTACTGAAAATAGGCCTATCCGAAGCGCAATTTAATTATCTTTCATTTTGGTCCTACTCCCATGGTTGTAGATGCTTCGGTTCAAGAGGAGTATAGTACAAACACACGCACACGCGCGCACATCATACGTCTTTAAAGATGTATAATATGCTTTTTTTTTCGTCAGCCGACAACGTAAACAGAATTTTTATTTTGTGCAAATCTACTAGTCACGTGCTTCCTTGCAACACTCTGATTGGCTGTTCGGGCTACTTTGGCGGATTGGTGAGTATGACGTCACATCACGGTCCCAATCAGTATACCTTTACTACTGGAACTCGGGGAATGAACAACCTTTTCTATTCGCTCCATCTTTGATCCCTCCCGCCTACCACGAGGAAGTGACTTCCCCAAACGATGCGTAGACTACATTAGCGTCATAGGGCGATCCACACTACTCGAGCAAGTATTAGAGATTATAGGCTGCGAATGGCAAGCAACACAGATGGTAAAACTTTTTGACAATATCCAGATGAGTTTAAACGGAAGTTTTCCATCAACACCAGACGGCGATCGTTTCCTAGAAATGGATTTGCCAAGCGATGGCCTGGCGATCAGATCCTCTAAACACTTCCTACCATTTGCTTATTTTCACACAAAGTCAATTCGCTGCTCCGCAGTAAGGCAGCAGCTTTGCTAAGAATCCATGCCCAACAATTCGGAAGGCGGTCAGAAAAATGTAAAAAAAAGAAAAATCTGCTTGAAACGCTTAAAATAAATACTCCAACTCAAAGAATTTGTAAAAGTGAAGCGGTAGTGTGTTTACGTTTTTACACACTTTATCGTTTGTTTTCTGATTTTGTTGTAATCGTTGTTAAAAAAAAAAGGCCATATTTTTTGTGATAAAAATTATTTCTTCAGCCTAGCGACAATTATTTGCCAAATATTTTCCAACCACAATGGCAGAAATTGGAGTTCAAATTGAAGTCCAATTTATAGGTCTTTGTGTTCGAGTGAACTCTAATCCGTTTTTATTTGTGTACCTTAACAGCTGTGAGTATGGGGATACGAACTCTAATGTTTTTTTTTTTTCTAAACGGACTTGTAAGTTTCCTTAGGGTGGGCGTACAGCCTAGGGCTATGGCCCCATTAAAGTATATTTCTCTCTCCCGTAACTCCGGAAATGCTCGACCAATTGAAAACGTAGTCTCTTTGAGGATGAAGAAGAACGAAATTTCTGGCTCAGACCATGTTTCAGATTTTAGGTAGGAAGTTTTACATGGAGTGGTGATAGGACTACAAAGGTTTTTTTTTTTTACCGCCAAGCAGTGAATTCGGGTCAGAAACTATTGCGTAGAGTGCATCAAAACACAACCAGTTTTTGTTTACGTTTATGCAACTGGCTCCTTTAGTCTCATTGTCCGCCTAAGGACAATTATTTAACAGGACGATAAGCCATTAGGCTAAGAAGGGTTAAATAAACACAGATGCAAACCTATTTACGTTGCCTTTTGGACTTGTATGTCAGACTGACTGAGCGGGGAATCGAACCCACGATCTTTGGGCCCACACCGTGTCCATGCGGCTCAGCGGTAGGACCTCGGACTTTGGTTTCAAAGGTCGTGGGTTCGATTCCCCGCTCGGGCAGTTTGACGTATAAGTCCAAAAGGCAACGTAAATGGGTTTGCATCTGTATTTATATAAGAATAATTAAACACAAATCCTAACAACCACAGCTTTGCTCCTCTATAAACACATTCATTTTATCATAATGTAGATGACGCACGTCATGACAGCAGGACGCCACCACCGCCGGCAGATATAAAATATGAGAAGGAATGGAGGGAGGGTTTCCTATATGAGGCTTGGGGGGGGGGGGGGGGTTAACA